>NNCF01130869.1:331552-463104 GCA_002313205.1 Laupala kohalensis | reverse complement strand
GTGAAGAAACATGGAAAGATGTTTACAATTGCCAAAACACCGACGACAAATTCAATGTATTTATCTCAATATTCCTAAAACATTACAACTCTAGCTTTCTCATAAAACGCAAGTTAATTAACACAAAGAAATACAATAGATGGATCACCCAAGGGATAAGGATTTCTTCAAAAAACAAACGCCGTTTATATTATCTTTCAAAACGCTACAACCCACCACCCGAATTCCATAATTATTTTCGTAAATATAAGACTATTCTCCGAAAAGTAGTCTATGCAGCTAAAGTTATGGAAAACGACAGGCATATACTAAAATCGAACAAACGGATGAAAGCCATGTGGAATATTGTTAACAATTACACGTCAACTTCTGAAAATCGCGAAGAAAATATTTCTTTACTAAACGATGGGAAAAACGTATCAAATCCCGAGGACATCGCAAGTTTGTTTTATTCTTACTTCTCGGAAGTTGGTAAAATAACGAACTCAGTATATCCAAATCAATGTCCTCCAATTATATCCACCCACATACCCAATTCTATGTTCACTTCCGAAACCAATCACAGTGAAGTCATGGAAATCATCAGCTCATTAAAAAACAAATTTTCAACAGGCATAGATGATATACCTGAGTTTATTGTTAAATTTTCGTCCCACGCTATATTAAATCCACTCATACATTTTTTAATAGTTCTTTATCGGAAAGGGTGTTTCCCAACACATTTAAGAGAGCAAAAGTGAAACCTTTACACAAGAAAGGAAACAAACTTAATATTGGAAATTACCGACCAATATCTCTACTACCCACTTTCTCAAAAGTCCTAGAAAAATTGTTCTATAAGCGTCTTGTAGATTTTATATAAAAAAATATTCTCTCTGACGATCAACACGGTTTTAGGAAATCCTTTTCCACTACAAACGCCATATTTTCCTTCTTAAACGATGTTACCACATCTCCATCTCTAGACCGTGGAGAAAATCCTCAGGGTGTTTTTCTTGACTTATTCAAAGCATTCGATGTCATCGACCACGGAATTTTCCTTTCCAAATTGCATTCTTTAGGCATTCGTGGATTTCCACATCAATGGCTAACTTCTTATTTAAAAGATAGATATCAACAGGTAGAAATATCCTATACTAAAAATAAAATACTTCAGCGTTGTCTTTCAGAAACAAAGCCACTTACTTGCGGAGTACCCCAAGGTTCAATTCTCAGTCCTATACTCTCTTTATTGTATGTGAACGACATATCATCCACATCAGATTGCAAAATGGTTCTTTCTGCTGATGACACTAATTTACTATGTAAACACGCCAATGGTCAAAACGTTTGGTCTAACCTTTCGAATTGGTTCCATGCAAATCGTCTCATTGTAAACACTGACAAAACAGTGTCTATGTCATTTCACAATACTAATACAAAATCTTTACCCCAGGTTTCTCTTTCTTTAAACGGAACACAATTAAAAACTGTTACGAATACAAAATTCTTAGGTCTCCATATTCAAGACAACCTCAAATGGAATTGTCACATTGACAATCTTAATTCCCAATTAAGCAAATTGTGTTACGCATTCCGAAACTTAGTTAACGCAGTTAGTCCACGTATTTCCCGTCGCGTATATTTTGCAAACGTGTACTCCCATTTACGTTACGGCATAACCTTCTGGGGTAATTCCGGTCAGAGTATTCAAACTTTCAGAATTCAGAAGAGGATAGTTCGGATAATTTGTAAATCTCACCCCCGAAACTCTTGTAAACCTTTATTCAAGGAATTAAATATCTTAACACTTCCCTGCATTTATATTTATGAAACGGTCGTGTTTGTTAAGACCGAATTACTGAAGTGCCACCCTTGCTTTATACGAAACAGTCTCGTTCACGAACACTATACACGCAATAGTAGTAATATTCATCGCCCTAGAGTGTCAACCACTCTTTGCCAAAAAGGACCTTATCATTCGGGAATCGTTCTATATAATTCCCTGCCCAAGAATATAAAAGACATTATGAAATTGAATATCTTTAAATCCACGGTTAAAAACTACCTCCTGCACCAGTGCTTCTACACTGTAAAAGAATTTATTGATTTTAACAAAAGTTAAATTCGTCTTGTGCTTTATCACGCCATTGCTGTAGTACTTTTTAAACAACTTATAACAATTTCAAAAACTATTTTCTTGCATGATTGTGTTGTCTTATGGCTCATATTAATTTAGTTTTATGTGTACTCAACATTGGCACGGTTGTGTACAGTAATTCTGTAGCCCCATCCTGGCCCGGGTTTTTCTCCGGTTTTCCTTCGGGTAGAGGCGGATTTCTTATACAGGTTCTCTAGCTTTGTCTAGGGGCGTGTTTATTGTAACAATAAATCGTGAATTTAGTGTTTTTCCAACTCTCATGATTTTTAAACACCATACTCAGAATAATCTATAGTTCATACATGTAATTTTTTGCTTAAAATTACAAACATATTGACATTCTATTAGTATTATAACTCGCAGCTAACTTTTTATCTTATCTAGGAATTTTTGCTGAATTTTTTGAATCCGCCTCTGCCTTAGGGCCCTTGATCGGAATTGATGGGGTCCCTTGCTTGCTTCTGGAGAGTAAATTAGTTTATTGTCCTCCACGTGGTCATACGCAGTTTGTACTGTTTTTGACTATAAATTTATTATTATTATTATTATTATTATTATTATTATTATTATTACATCCAAATGGAGGCTAGTAATGCGTTTCTTACTTCATAGTGTGAAATCTATTGCTCCAGATCATCTACGTAATCATAATAATTCTGGTACACGGTTTTGCCTCACCCTCCCCTACAATATGCGCATTTATCCTCATTTACAGTTGTCTGGTCTTTATTTTAAGACTAAGACGCCTTAATACCTTATCAACGTGCTGAATATTTATTCACGAAAGTGATCTGTCTGTTCAGGTGACTCGTCCGTCCTCGATTCCGGTTAAATTCGCTGCCATCTAATGATAGCAATTAACATTTCAAATCAGTCTATAGTTAATGACCATACGAAGACATTGAAGTACAAATTCTCCAGCAAGCAAGAGCAATATTCAAGTATTTGTCGAAAAAACAAATTAAACTGTTAAACAAGTTATAAAAAACCAGAGATACATAACCAACATTTACAATGAAACTTCAACAGGGAGTAGTGAAAATTCAATAATATAAAGGGAACATGAGTGGTGAGTATTACAAATTAAATAATCTGAGTAGAATGAGTTTGAATGAAATATATGAAGATAAATGAAATGATATTACAACATGGTTGCGGTATTTTTAAATAAAACAGTATTTTTTCAACTGTATAATGTACATATTTAACAATAATCTGTAATTATGACGTCAAATCGAGGAATTCTTTTACTCTGCTGATTCAATGAAGCAGTGAAAACTTTGTAACTTTGTTTTAAAAAAATACATCTTACATTCATTGCAGTTCCCTCTTTTGATATATTTTTTTTAGATTGAGACTATTTTCTTATTCCAACGGCTGATATGAACCATCTCCTGTTGGGTCTGGGTAGCCCCAGAAACATCTGTTGAAATGGTTTTACTCGGGAATCAGGGAAACTGTTGTACGTAAGTAATGATCGTGTACAACCCGTGGTGGTTCCCCGTTGACTGATCAACGAACACAACATATATTTTCATGTATATTGTATGTAATGCTCGCTCTCTGGAAGACCTTGCACTTCCTATGATGAGGCTGTATGCATATTTGCTTTTTGTCTTCATTCGTGGTGTATCTCTTCTCTCGATTCACGATTGCAAATAAAAAAGTTCGTTTTAAAATAGTACAAATTTGTGCCTTAAATTTTACTTCAAGAATATCGCAAAACAGTTACTTTTTTCGAAATTCTCACGAAGACACTCCCAAATTATATTTTTAAGCATTATAATCTACTATTATAGAAATTAGTCGGGGAAAATAAGAAACGTAATCACACAGAACATTTCAGTATATCCTTGGTGACCAAGAATATTTTTTGAGGATTTGATCGTTATTTAAAGAGTGGGCTGGAGTTCTCTTTCATGACGTTCATAGTTGAAGTTAGACCTTGAAGTTAGAAGTTAGTTAGACCTTGAAGTTAGACCTTGAAGTTAGAAGTTAGAAGTTGAAGTTAGAACATTGTCAATCATATCTAAACTAAATTGGTCGATGACACTAAAAATATCTCTGGTAATGACGGGAGAATTGATGTGGCAAGGTTAATGATCTCAGATAAACTATTTATTAGAGTTGTGGTTTAGAGTGGGCTGTTGGATATATCCGATACTGCACTTTTTGTATGATCAATAAAGTGTCTTCGATCTCTCTGAGAGATCTGTTTAGAAATCACTCGGTACGAGTTAAGAAAAAAATGATTTTATTTCACTTGGATTAATGGGATGCGTTAATTTGATTAATGGGATGAAGTGCTCTGGTGGGATTTCGTGGGATACAAATCAATTTATGCTGAGGAACAATGAATGGCACATTTGTTTTATAAAACACACAACAATTTACTTCTTGCGTGTTTGATTTTGATATCACAACAAAATTAAAATTTTGTTTTTTATGAAACCATTAATTTGTGGGTAAAAATCCATTAACTGCTTAGATATCATTTGAGGGATGAGAAATGAAGAAAATATTTCACTTTTTCTCTCTATTTACGGTTTCGAACTTACTTATTGAGTAAGCGAACGTAGTTCCTTGTGCGGCATGATATTCATGTTATTTATGCATGCAAGAGCAGCTTTGCAGCTCTTCCTAGCTACTACTGAATTTACCTCACACCTACGTTACTTAAAATTGTCCCCGAGCTACAATGAGTTATGTGCTCTTAAGCCTTTGCTTGTGGGAGATTTGGGGGCTTGCCGTTTCCCTAGCAGGAGCTTAACGCTACCACCGATTGTCACTGGACGTGGAAGGTGGTCTGGAGCCCAATGCAATCTCCAAATTTTATATAATCTAGGCCCAGAATCCTCGAGAAACCAAGGCAATCAGGGTATGGTATCGGGAACAATATGTCTTATACTCAATAAAGCTTCGCATATATACAAGAGTTGATGTTGAGACTTATTCAGTGCAATACGTTTAAAGATCTATCTCTATTGGAGGAATGTATAATTCACAGAATATACACGATAATTTAGTGAAGATTTTACGGACATTACATTATTCACCTATTGATTTCCCCTTGTTATTATTTTTCTTACAGAGGAATTTTAATAAAAGAGGTCTTTTATAAAATTAATAATAGTTTGCTGGTGATCAAGTAATAAATTTCGTATTTCCCATTGCTCCAGTTTCACTCTCCGATCGACTAAATGGGATATGGCTACCTTATTTCACGGGTTTTAACTTTCAATTTAAATTAAGTTACTTTATTCATCTGAAATAGATATGACCTGGTGAAATAATATCATAGTCTGATATCAGATCTAATATATTATCACATTTAATATGATATTATACTGTGCTAATACCCCATAATGGGTATCTCTGTAATATTTATTTAATGACTACTCATAATCTGTACTGGTTTTAAAGAAGTATTTTATTTTATTAATATACCTGAAAAATTGTATTACTTTTTACCTTACGAGTACATATTTAATTGATACATCAGGAAAATGTTTCGACCAAGACTCGGGTAAGACAATTTATTTTTCAAGATAGATTTTTTTGTAATACCGATAGGATTTTATTATCGCCATACTTATAGTAAAGGTTTATAAGTGTTAGTACGAGTTTGAGTCGTATTTTACTCCAGTAGTTGAAAAGTTTGTTGTGATTGTTGTTTTATCAAGTAATATGAGAACCGCTTTATAATGTAATTATTTACACATACCTTAAAAATGTTTGTATTGTTCAAATATTCAAACGAATGGGGAAATTGTGGTATGCTACGCAGTAACATACCCAACTGATCTCAAATTCTAAATGACAGAGCAGTGAGGTTTTATCTTGACATGAATGATTAAAGACATTTTATTCAGTTAATTACTTTTAGTGCCAAAAGTGTATCGAAATGTCAGTTTATACAACGGAAGATGAAAATCAATAATTTCTTATTCCCGCCAAACTGCGCGCACCGCCATGTTGGCTTCTCCCGCCAGCCAAATACGTTCGGCATTTGTCGTTCCCACCATGCACCTCGGGTCAACATGAATGTGTAGGTAAGTGTTTATGGAGCTCAGTCGGGGCTTGGTGGATTCAGGGGAAGCAATCGGACGCTACTCGGTCCAACCGAAGTGATCCTAAGCTTGGCTGAATGCACCCAAGTCTTTAGATATATTATTTATCACATGCTTCTGTCAGTTTGAGGATATTCAAGGTAAACAATATCGAACGATTTTTGGAGGTTACCGTACACCTTGTAACCCTGTTATTTTTTTATGTTTTCTGTCAAGGAGCATAACACAGTGAGTTTTCACGTGATAGACATGAACTATGAATGACATTTTTGATACTTTTATTGGAATGTCAACTGAGGATGCTTCGATTGTTCTTAGCCGGGTGTTTTGCGTTACTTGAAATCCAAAATGGTTTGTTTACATTCATCTGTGTGTCCCCGGCGTCACTTCGTTATGCGGTACTTAATGTTGAAAAGTTCGACGATAAGTGTTTTGTCATAGATCTTCATGAAATGACATGAACTTTAAGTGCTTCTTACAATAAATTTTTGCAATGTCAATGTAATATTTTGTTTTTTACTATGTGTAGTAGTGTTAACATGGTGGCATTCTGAATGAATGAGTAAACAATTTCTTCAAATTTGCCTCAGTTTTATGTATTGTGACAGTGGTCTCTCTATGATTATTTGGCCTGTGTGTTCTTGTATTTTGATGTGTTTGTAATATATTTTTAATATCTGAATTTCAGATGGAAAACTCTGCATATGTTCCCAACCCATTGCCACCCCCCGCATTGGTAGTATTTTCTCAGGCAGGAGGCCTGCCTGAGGCCCTTAGAATGCAGAGGCCCTTCAATCCACAGGTAAAGTTTAAATAAATGTTTCAAGAAAATATATGTTATCTTTAGGTTTGTTTTGGCATCTTGATTTTGTATGAATAGATTTGGTTTTATGTACAGATTCTACAAAATTAATGTCTGGAATTTGTTTCAGGCAACTGAAGCTAAAGATTTACACAGCCCCTTTTCTGCTGCGGGCTTTGGCCTACGGCATATGGACAGTTATCCTAGCCTTCCAGCACACCTACTTCACCATCTGCAGCCACAGTTTTTGCATCCAGCACTTGATCCTAGAATTCCATTTGGTTCTGGTGCTTTTCGTCCTTTAGGTACCTCATCCTCGTCAGAAGTCAAAGGCTTCCCCTCTGCTTTTGCTCCACCATCTAAGTGTCTGAAAATCGAGACAGTTGGTTCCAACCTTCATAACACCTCACCCACACCGAACAACCACTTGTCAACCTTATTTTCACCTGGGGTTGTTGAGGAGAGGGCCTATTTGAATGGTGAAACCTCTCAGCAATCCCAACACCATCAAAGGGCTGACTCCAGTTCTCCTGTTAGTATATCAGTTTCTCCTCCCATTCTTCCCCCTGTTGTAAAAGAAGAAAGCTCAGACGCACCTATGTCAGAAGATCGAGAGGGTACTGCCACTCCTGGCTCTGAAGGTACAGAGCGCTCCACGCCAGAAGAAGGACGAGGATTCAGACGTGAGTATTTTAATTCCTCACTTAACGCTGCTGACATGGGTATGCTATTCTTAAAATGTGTTTCTGTAACCTAAGTAACATTCTTTTGATTTTGCTATTTATTACACGGTACAATTGATGAATTTGTCACCTAAATGATATTTTGCATGCATATTACATACATATTAGAGAGGTATTTTTTTCATATTGTACATAACAATGGCACAGTTTATTTTGCAGCTTGTTACAATGCACAGTTACTGCACACTTCATTAGTTGGGTTCTTTTTCTTAAGTTCTGGAAATATTTTAATTTATTTGTGTTCTTGAAATGGACATTTTTTGGTTTACTTAGTTGCATATGCGATGAAGTCTAAAATTGTTATTCAGATCTTTTGTTTTAGAGTATCAAATACTTACTATTTAATTTCAAATTATTGAAAACTTAAGGTTCTATAATTTTTCTGGTTTTGAGAAAAAATACTTGTAAGTTTAATACAGAAATGTTTATAAGAATCAGGGTTGGATTTACATCCATACTTTGTTGTTCGAACTGGTCACCTTATATTATTTTATATCTGTAGAATGTACATTGTAATGCATGTAGGATTAAAGACGTTTGTCAGATTAAGGAAATATTGTTCAAGAAACTGTCTTATGTATCTTGCATTTTAGTTCCCTCCTGTGGTTACACTTCTTTCTGTAGTAATTTGAACTAAATCAGAAATTTGGCATGCTTTTTTGTCGAACTGTTTATAATGGCTGGTTAGTTCAGTCACCAACCCTGAAAGTCTATCTGCCTAAAACATTTTTTCCTGGTTATATTGTTTCTGAGTGACATGAATTAAATAGTGACCATCATGAGCAATTCATGTTCTTCCCGAATTATTTCTTTTTACAAAAGTGTATTTACTATAAAAATAAACTGAACAATCAAGTTTTCGAACACTAGTTGCAGTGTTTTCGTGGAAAGTATTTGAGAGCAGTTAAAATCCTGTAGATTATATAATTATTTTCAATATGATGAAATAATTTCCTTTTGCAATGAGCTGTGCGAGCTCGTACTTCAAAAACGACAGCTTTTGCAAATACTTTGGTGTATAAGTATGTCTGGAACATCTTGCTTTTAACTCCCTTCGAAGGCCATGCGAATGGACGAGCGCGTGGCTAGTGACTGGCGTGGCAAGGCTCGGGGGAGCAGATTGCCGTCGCGGCATCCGCCGTCTTGGGCGGCCCAGCAGTGGGACTTTTGTCGGTCACTCGTGTCCGTTCAGTGGCGCAGAAATAGTTCAGAACTCATATCCACCACCCAGATTAGGCTCACTCTACAATTATACCCATACATTAAGTTTTTGTTCAAATCCTTCTACTCTAAGGTTAGTCGAGTTTTTAAAAGTTCTGTTTCGGACATGAAGTTTCGCGGTACGTGTGGAATTATTCTGTATCTTTTTTTTTTTGTTGGGTCTTTAGGGCTCGTCAACATCGAGGTCATTAGAGCCCATTATTCTGTATCGTTTCGGGAAAATTTCATTTTTCGTGCGAAATAATTTCGTGTAATTTTTGTTTTAACTGTTGTTTAATATTTAAAAAATTGTACTCACAAGTTTCTTCATCGCTAGTGCGTCAACGATTACATACCTTTTTGAAAAAGAAACTAGCTAGAACTATCCGTTAATACATTTAATCGATGAGAGGTTTGAGTGGAATAGTACTGATATTTCTGTGTTCTACTCATTCTGTCATCCCGCACAGCGAACGCGATCTCATCTTCCCCGGCGAAGAATTAGCTGGGAAGCGGCGCGAGTGCTCTCGTGTGGGTACTCCTGTCGGCTAATGCCCGCGAATGATTGATCAGTGGGGAGGGAGGGAGATACACGTTATGTGATGGATAGGAATTTAGACGTAAGTCAATATGTTCCCTAATCAGGTGCGTCGCTGGCGCCGTGTCTTGATGCCGCGTGCGACCGCGCGCTGGAAGAGCGTTATCCCCGACACATACGCATCAGGA
Source organism: Laupala kohalensis (assembly GCA_002313205.1). Classification (NCBI taxonomy): domain Eukaryota; kingdom Metazoa; phylum Arthropoda; class Insecta; order Orthoptera; family Trigonidiidae; genus Laupala; species Laupala kohalensis. The sequence continues at coordinate 453,423 of NNCF01130869.1, read as the reverse complement.
GAGCAGATACTGCATTCATCTATTGAATTGAATTGGAACTAATTACGGAATAAAATTTCCCACTTAACCGTGCTATTACTCGTAATCTACACGATAGGGGTAATTATCGCTGTTATAACCGGTCTGTTTTCAACGTGACCTAGTCGTCCGGTATTTCCAGTTATTTGGGTGGTAACCTTATTAAATTGACATTGTGATAGAATTATCGCTGGCGAAATATTTTCTACGTTGATTTTAAGGAGTCTATACAATTTTAAGTGTTTTTAATCTTACATACGAGCGACTCGCTAAAATGAAAACGGATGTATACATTTGCTTGTTACGAACCCAAATTCTTCTTTTGGAAGAAGTACCCTGAACTCGCCGGTTATGAGACTGTTTGCTATTACTTATTCGCCATCATAACTCCTTCGGCGACGCCAGTACTTGGCAGCGTGTTGCAAAATCGGGAGAAGTGTCGTTTTACGATTCCGACGGCCGCTGCCACCAGCTGCACTTCGTCCGGGCTGTTTGAATGTTTCCATTTGTTTTACCGGTTCTAAATTTGTGAGTCTGTATCCGTGGTGAAGGGCCGCTCCTCTCGCCGGAGTAGCGTTTTGCGGTCGGTTAATTTTAACTGCGTTGCGTCGTATCATCGACCAGTTCGGTAAATCCTGGCCGCAGTTAGCGTTTCCTCGCGGACTGTCGGAGCGACGTCGGTAAGCGAGCGGCCGCAGCCCGCGGTCGTCCGCGCCGCCCTGCGCTCCTCCCCGTTCGTTCGCTACGCTTCGCCTTCTGCGAAACAACTCCAATAATGACAATTACAAGTTTTACGCACTCGTAATGCTCAGTTTTGTGGCAGTGAAATTTTTTTCGACACATTCACAGTTTCATTCCGAAAAACCTAGGTTTTGAAATAACAGACTTCTCTGCGATGAGAGTTACACTGCTTGAAAAAAAATTTCAAACACAGTTATTTCTGAGTATTTTCTACTCCCATGTGATATCTTATACGAAACCTTGTAGGCCGAAGAATATCAATCGGGGCATTAGTAAAAAATGTCCGCGCGTGTGTTAAATTTTATTACGAATACATCTGTATTTGTGATTTGTAGTATGCGGAAGTGTTGAGTTATATTATCGTTCTGGCTTCCTCAGTTTGCTCTCGGTATCCCATGGATAACACTCTTGTTCGTCAATCTTGATGTACGAAGGCGAGTGGGGCTCTTATTTGCGGGGGGGCTTGTATCAACCGTGAAACCTGTTGTATCTGTAGCGTGCAGTCGCAGAATACCAGAATGTTGGAAGTTTGGTCCAATCATGATGGTACAGAAATATAAATAAATTGTTGCCTACTTGTTAATATGAAGGGTAGGAAGTGAAATACTTAACGCCTCTGTCCTGGCACTGTTAGGTTGTCTCTCAAATGTACTTTCCGCCTTGTTTGTCTCTTTTCTGAATTTCTACACGTACGATGTGACCGGTACAACTAACATATCGTTATTATTCTAATTCATAGTTAGGTTGATTCAGAAACTAAGTTTTTCCTGTAACTCAATTTTAACCCACTTGTTAATATATCACGTGTTTTTTTCCATAAATGTTACCCGTATCGGTATAGCATTTTCAGAAATACTGTTGCATATCACGTAATGTCACTACTCTTTTTATACCCTCGTTATTCAGGCTGTGAATGGTTGTTCATATACGAATTTCGGAAGTCACAAAATCACTCTTACGCCAAAGCCTCGTAGGATTTTGGGTGGAAATACTGGAACCTTTTGATACCACCTGAAAATGCCGAGTTTTTCCTGTATAAGTCTCGTTTCGTAAGCTACATTTTATGTTTTGTGAAATAGCGAGGAAGAAAGTGCGTTTTTTCTATTTCAGATGTGGGGTCTAACGTGTTTCTCTGACTAGCATTAACAAAATACGAAAATAATTAGCGTGAAGGTGTTAGACGTCGGTTCACAATAACTGAATGTGAACTCGTGAAGGACCACTTTGTACCTTGGGCGAGTTGTTGGAAGCGGGAACTTTTTGTTCGTTGTGTGCGTGGAAACTTGCGTGCGATTCCTTGATGCGGCGAGTCGTTACAAATAATTTTATTTTTTGCGATTTATATCCCAATCTATTATTTTCGGGCTAAGTATGACGTTGCGACTGATAAGTATTGAAAATCGACTGGACTTATCCATAAAAACGGATTATTGTTGCTTTAATTAGTAAGAAGGCCATGTTAACCAAATTTGAACGTTATTCCGTAGTAAGAGTTCAATTGATAACTTTTAATTGGGTGTTGTTTTCTTACAGTTATTGGTTTTTCAATTTTTGTAAGGCCCATTATTTTTGGATTCTATATCAACGTTGTGTCGAACTTATTTATTTCGTGGATTTTATTCGAGGGAATTTACAAATGCGTGAATTAGATCGAAATACGTTTTGAGTTGACGAGTTACGCTAGATTTATCTTGAGACATTATCCAGTGCCTTTACCGGAAAATTACAGGACTCGATATATAAAATCCTGGAAATATACTGATTTCTGTTTGTATGTTTGGTTACAACCCGACATTCTGCAGTACCGAGTGGAATATTTCTGCACACGTATGAAAATATCAGTATTCTGCACTGAACGTTAGTGCGCTAGCGTATCATGGGCCTCCATGTTTTCCCCGAGCGTCCTGTACAATAGCAGAATTTACAGTTTTCTTCGTCGCGAATACGGAGGCAGGTGGTTGAAAGACTGCAAGTAACAGCGCTAACCATTCACGAGCCTCGCTGCCAGGATTTTGCCCCTAAATGGATGGCTGCGAAATGTGGTCTGCCCGTATGTACAAGACATTTATCCGTGCGATTGTTGGTAGCAAGTTAGTGACTACTATTCCTGTGCGATATCTGATGCCCCAATACTCGCGTTGTTGAAGGGAACTCTTTGCTCATAACGCATTTGCCTCGGTGTTTGTGTGGTTGTCGAACGACCTATGGGGAAAATGGAATGTATTACAAGAAGTTTAAACGTTCCCTTCAGTTATCGTAATAGTTTTTATTCTGTGGCCGCTTTGTTGTGCAGCCTATAGTTTGTTTGTTAATTATAGCATTCGCCTTCTGTTTTATCAGTTTATTTCTGACCCGGGACCTTGGAAGAGCGAAGTATCAGTTTTTAGGAATCGCATATAGATTCTCGAGAATACTTTTTTTTTACATTTTTTCTTAATTACTTTGTACCGGAGCGAGATATTTTGGTACACCGTTAAGTATTAAAATCAGTTTAATCATGTATTATAGGAGCACCCCCAGTATCCGTTTTTACTTGATAATGTTTTTTGAGTGTAGTTTGCGAGCAGTGTAAGAAGATATGTTAGCACTTCAGCTGACAAATGGTTTAGCGCAAGTCTCGAATCTTAGATTTCATTTTTACTCGAGTCATATACGGCGTGTTTTTCCTTTTTGCTTTAACTCGTATTCCCAAGTTATTCTCGATTTTATGGATAGTTAATGTCACAGTGCTTTGAGTGGATCTAATTAGAAGGAAATTATGTCGTCGAGTGTTTCCCGATTGCGAGCAAAAATTGTTACAAAATATAATTATTTTCAAAATAATATTTATTGTAGAAATTATTTCTCTTGTGTGGAGTAGAGAATTACTGCAAACTGTTCCTTGCATTTTGTTCTGAAATTTGTGATATATTTTTGTCTGATGCGTGATGAAGAAATTTTTGGGCTTAGTTATGTTTGTTTTATAAATATATTCATCTGGAAGTTGAGGAGTTTCAAATTTACATTTCTTTAGAGCTTGTAGAGTGTATAAACATTCCAATAGTGTATTCTTACGATTTTATATTTAAATTACGTTTCTGTTATTCGACCACGAAACGCTCCGCAAATGAAATCCGTGGGCCCCACTTTCCGTGGCATTTTGTTATACACATCGCAGTCATGAATTGGAATTATTACATAAATAAGCGGTGACTGTCGGTGTGTCGGCGGCCGTTGTTTCCCTAATCCTTTGTCGCGATGCCATTGGTCGAATTTGTCGGGAGAAATGGCCTGGCAGTTTATCCCTATAGTGTTTGCGGAGATCCGTGACAAATATCACAGAATAGAAAAGTCCTATATTTTAATCTAGCGGGGCGGGGAGTCGGAGGGGCTGGCCGTTGCGGAGGCGGGGAGCGGCCAGCACGCTTTGGCCACGGCTCACCTCGCGCGTAGCGGGGCGGCAGCGGGCGGGACAGATGCTTTCGGGGGTACTGTTTGCGGCGCCCGCCGCGCTGACATGTTTATTCGCTAATTGTTATCTCACATGTTTGGTGCTCCCCCAACCGGATTCAGGTCGCCCTGTTTATATGGCGGCGATGGAGGCGGCAGCAGTGCTACGCGACACGCACATTCAGCGGCGGGTGCGGGAGGCCGCTCGGGAGCTTTTCTGGCCTCCGCGCGCGCCCGCCGTCCGTGCGAGGTGCAACTGCCAGCTATATATGAATATGCTACACTTCTATATCATACACTGAGTTCACTTCATTTCCCCTAGGCTTGGGAGAATTGTTAAAATTGGCTTCAGGGACCAAATTCTTATTTGTGAATCTATCTGGAGATCCGCAGTTCTTCAGGAACGCTTATATTTCTTTGAAATAATTTTAATTCGAGACTTCCTCTAAAATAAAAGGAACTAGTGATTTATTGCTTCTGTACCGCGATCAAGATGTGGAAGTAATTATATTGACGTAGTACGTCGTTTACTGACAACCCGAGAAAGTACTGCGGGGTCATACTGATATGCGCGCGTCAAATACGGTTTATATACGGCATTTTTGACTAATATAAAAACAGATAAATTTAAATCCACCCTAAATATGTTTGTATGTTTATTGACCGAAATTAGTTACGATGGAAGTGTTGAGCTGTGGAAGTATGAGACATGTACTATGTGGTGTATTAGTTGGCCCGTAGAGAAACAATGTATGGGTTTAACTGGATGTCGGAAACTACCCTAATATCGTCCTGCGTTGAAGGCAAGTAATTTCGTGTAATTTTTTAAATGGCCCATTTACTTTGATTATTCTAAGTTGTGCACCCAATTCGCGACGGTGGTCAATATGGGTGTTTGAATGAGCGTTAATTTTCACGATTGATGACCTGGATGCTTTCGGATGAAATTTATTTTTAGAAGAAACAATTTAGAAATGTGACTATTTCGTTAGTCTGTGGCTGATTTAAGATTTCTGCTTCCTTAGTCATTACATGCACCCCGCACCTCGACAAAAAAAAAGAGAATTGTCAACTACTAGTTAAAATTTCCAAAGGATATTTAACAAGTTATATTTTCAATAGTTATAATAACACATTTAACGTATATGTATTATGATCAACATTCAATTATTCGGAAAATATTAACTCCTCTGTTAAAATTATACCAAATACGAATCACTGAACAAAAATAGTATTGAAGACAATTTGCTGCCCCTACGCCTGTGCGCAAAGGGCCTTGCATAAATTTCTGCCCGTCACTATTTCTATATTCCGCGTGGACGATTCCCAAATCTGAGCCCTTTTTCGCTTTTTCAACGTTAACAGCTACTTGATCGCTACAAGTTCATGTCAATAAGGATCAGCATGCGATGTGAAGAGAAAAATTGTAATTCGTAATTTTTACTACGCTATTTACTCTTGGTATTTTTTTTGAAAGATTAGTGATTTAGGACAGAACAGTGTTGGTTTCACGTATTGCAACGTTTCTACAGTTTCCCATTAGAATTTAACAACAACGCTATGGAATTTTTCTTTGTGATTTCTTTTAAGTTTATATCATAAGCCAATTATTTTGCCGTCTGCAATTCGTGCCGTTAATTTAAGAAAAATGAGGATTTGATATAAGATTTTTCTCTATTATACCGTTTCTTATTGTGTTTTGTGTATTGTTAAAATGAAACTATTTTGAGTGGAAAATGATATCTTTTTCAGCTCGTTTATTTTACATTCGTGTGAATTATATCAACAAGTTCTAACTCAAGTAAATGGATTAGGCGCCTAACTTTTTATTTTACGTTTGTGAAAATCGAATTTTGTTTCATAATTTTGTAATCTTTCCACTTCCTTTATGTTCGAAAAGCCTATGGTAAGCGCTATTTCAATTAGTGAAGAAATATTGCATCTAAGTCAAATTTGATGAAATATGTACTACTACATTGTTTTGTATGCTTTAGTTCATCATTTTATTCCTCCTGATGACAGTAGATAGAATTGAGAGGGCGGAGTATGGAAGGTGTTCTAGTTACTGAGAAATGCTTTCAATGGCCTTCCTATATCTTTTATGCTTTTTCTTCATGTTTTCGAGTGTTGTAAGTGCATGATTGTGAACGAAAATAATAAATGTAATTTGGTCCTATGTTCTGACAGTGCTTGGTAATCGTATCTACTTCGTTCAAGAATTTAGAAGCATAATAGAACTAAATGAAAATTTCTCGAGTAGGAGCCGTCGCTTGGCATAGCGTTGTTTGTTACTATATGGGAAGATTTTTCTATTCGAGGGAATGATCCAGCTTCCCTTTCTTGTATCCTTTCGCGGTAAACAGTTTGTTGACTAAATAATTAAACATCTGTTTGTGTACGCGTGTCACAAAATACTTCGGTTGCCTTTTCATGTGTTACAGGTTAATTACTCCGGGTTATGTTATCTGCATGTTGATACTATATTCCGAAAATTTGCGAACGAGAAATTTATTCGATCTGTAAACAAAGGAGTTGGAAGTATCATGTTGGCCGTGTATTAAATATTCTGGTTATGCATTTCCAGTGCTCAATACCGATTTGCCGCAGTACAGGGTCCAGTCGAGTTAAATTCATAATGATTTAACTATATTTTTTGTAGTTCAATATCGTCGTATTGTGTATGTTGTCACCTGTCAAACCAAGCCGTCGATTTCTCGCCGAACGACGGCATGTGAATAATTTGTGAATGTACATTGCGTAGAATATTTGCCATATACCTTGGTTCGAGTGCTTCCTACGTGCGGATTGCCACCTGTTTCGTCAACTTTGTTGTCTAGCTTAATGCGCTGTTTACGTGTGTTGGTGCGTTTGAAAACCGACTCTGTTGCCCTATCAAACGCCGCTTGTCGCCCAGCCGCGGGCCGATGAGCCGCTGTGATTGTCCGGCGTTTGTGTAATGCACCCGAGTCAGTATTGATATCGCACGGGAGTCGCTGTTCCGCTGAATGGCGGTTTATGGGCCAGGCGCTGTCTTGTGATTCCACGGGCGATTTTGTGCTGCCGCTCTTTGATCGTGACCGGATTTTGGCGGCAATAAAAGTAAATGTTTCTAAAATTGCTTTTGAGGTAATATGAACGTGCCAGGCGCTAGTCAAACTATAAAACCATTTATGAAACATTCAATAACGTTATCGGTTTTGTTTATATCAAAATAATAATTATATCATAAATTAATGAATTATTGTGTATGAAAAACTGCGAATCATTCATTACACCATTTAAATTGAAACACTATTTGAATGTAATGATTTTGCGACTGTTTAACTTCCTTAATTGTCCTGAAAGGCCAGGCAAATTTTGTACTGTTTTATTCTGTATTAAATTTCTGACACGGTTAATAGTTTTTTATACCAATAACAATGAGAATTACATCAGAATTTATTAAAAAATTGTCCCTTCAGAGACACTATGCGTAAGAAGTCAAACAACTTTGAGGTTTTATTCAAACATTAGCTCCAAAATGTCCGAATTTTATTCGACAGCTGGATAATAATGTTTTCGTTCATTAACAAAATATTGTGGTATTTCATAACTGTCGTCGGGTCGGGAAGCCGAACACAGTCAATGCCTCACGCTACTACATACCGAGTAATGGCGGCCACACGAGTAAGACTTTTTCTTCAGTTTTCGATGAATCAATTTTTAATTTTCTGCAAATTTTGTTGATTTTTGGAGTGCTCATTACTACGACAAATTCTCGGCTGTTTTGTTCATTTCGCCTGTGAAGTTCACCACAGGTACCCTTAGAGAGCTGTCTGCAAACGCAAAAATTGTATCATAGTTCTTTATGGATAAAAGTCGTCTCTTTCGATCAAAAAAGTACACTAACAGATACCACCTAGACGTTCATACTAGGTGCGTTAATTTTCGGGTGTATCGATAGCCTTCGTCCATCCATCGTGTGCTCTGTGCGAATCGCGACTGTGGCGCGGAGTGTGTTGAATGAAGACCAGTCATATTTCCTTTCTTGTGGCTGTACGGCGGAATTTTTAATTAATTTCTTCGAATTTCGTTAATTTGTTTACTACGTACAATTATTATAAAAATTCCGAATTTCTTTGGAAGATGAACGTTTGCAGAGATCCTCTCTTCCAAAAACTTTACCCCAAAAATAAAAATATCTATTATAGCAGTTAAATATTTGTTAATGTGAATTAAAGTAATTAATGGAAATCCGTAAGAAGGACTCTAATGACCTTGACGTTGGCGAGCCCTAAAGCCCCAAGAAAAAAATCCTTAAGGTCTTAAAAAAGTAGTATGTCATGGATAAGCATTTCTCTGAATAAATACAATGGCTCTCTGTTCTATCTCGTTTCTCGAGCAATAATTTTAAATCGTAGTGTTCTTTCTACATTTTTGAAGACCGTAGAGGAAGTAATTTCAAACGAATGATGTCTTCGCTTGTACATAGATTTGCGAAACGTCTTCGGGAAGTATTGTCATTTGCGGGATGTATGTGGGAAATGCGAAGAGTGTATTGCTATGCTGATCTGAAAATATTATTGAATGTTTGAATTTCTATTTTTAATGTGTCGTATGGTATTTGCGGAACTCGCGACTTTCACATTTTTAGACATTTATTATGACTCCATTCAGTGTACTATAGAAATTATAAAATTTGTAAACCTTGATACGTTGCTAGTGCTGATCTAGATGAATATTTCTTGATAGTTTCAGGGGGAAAATTTTTTTGTTTTGAGTAACGCAAGAAGTGCGTGGGGTATTGTTCGTCTGTTAAGAGTAACTATTGGAGTTCTCATTTTATAATGCTTTTGAAAAACTTCCATTCAACTTCCTTTGCTATCTGTTTGACCGATACAAATCTTAGAAATGAATTTCGAACCAGTACCCGTTGTCGGCGTCGCAGAAACGATTTTTTCATCATGTCTCAAAAATAATTTGAACTCGTGTAAATGAAATGTAGCAACTTAATGGACTTCTAACTAGAATTACGACAGTTTTAGTGTAACCGGATGTACTATTTGGCACATTGGCGGGGGAAGTTTGGTCAGAAGGTGACTGCCAAAACTGTTATTGCAGTTGTGTAGTTTAAAATAAATTTACGTTGTGACTGAAAATTATTTGGTTCATATTCGCGACTTAGTTTCTATTTAAGGAACAATTTATTCATTTTTTCTACGTATTAAACTACGGTTTAATTTATTTTCGCATTGATTACTTTCTGAATAAGGGTATTCTTATGTTAATTGTTAATTATAATCGCTCGGAAATGAAACCATTCTGCACGATAATATGGACGTTTAATTTGAGTGAGGTCGCCTTGGATAACTCTTCAACCATCTGCTGGGTACTTGTCGAGCGGGTAACTAACCGAGTTTTCTCTAACCTTTCCATAGATCTTGTTGTGGGCCAAGTTGTTGGTTAAGCCGACTCACCCGGCGACTTTTACCACATTTATACCTTGGGTACGGTGAATTTCGGTAGCGAACTGTTCGACGTAGACTTTCGATGAAATGCTTACGAAAGATGAGAAGGTAGGAGTTTGCGTACAAAAACGAGATACTGCCACGGAAAATACGACAACGCCAGCTTTTATTTAATCGAGGAGCGGACAAAAATTGAAAAAAACTGGAAGGGAACATTCACGAAAAATAATCAAGATAAAGACGCTTCCGAAAACCGCACTATTAAAACATTAGGCACATCAATTAATATTTTTTCCGTTCAAATTGTATACCTCTTGTGACATTACCATAACCAAAAAAATTCGTGAGCTTTAACTATTTGGGTTTTTATTTTGTGTGTTTACTGATTTGAGAGTTTTTTTACTTATGGTCATTTATAGTGACATCTTTTTCCAAAAAGTTACGTAATTGTGTAACACAGAAAAGTAACTAACTAAAGGTTATCCAGTTTAAAAAAAATAAGGTTATCGGCAACCTACCAAACGTCCATGTTTAATGTTCGCTCGCCCCTCTAATGCTTATCCGTTCATCTATCGAACGATTAAAATTACCTCTCCAACTTCTAGAGCGTGGTGAAGGACAATCCACCCACGGACGGATAAATTATCAGAGTTGTGCTGTCCAGTCGGTAAGAACGCTAGTGAAAGACTATATGAGCAAGACTTTCATTTACCTGGATATATGGTAGATATTACTTTCCACAATCTGCTAGTTGAAGGCAAGTTTCACTCTGTTTCATTTTGAGCATTAACAATGTCAAGAGTACATCCGATCTGTTGTGAATAGTATGTGACAATGCACTATGGTGCACGTCGTAATTCGCGTACAATTCGCAACGAATATTGTTTTTACCTGCTTGGTCAGACGCATTAGTGATCTCAATTTTTCAGCTTCTTAAAAGTAACATCTTCAAATAAATGTGTCAAGTAGTGTTTTCTTAATGTAATATTTACATTCTGTTATCTGGGAACGGAAAAGGTGCCAGATGAAATAATAAGAATCCTCCATCACACCTTTGAACGCTCTGACAGACGATACTTCATTTATGCGATTCGCTCCGGCCGGTAGCGCAGAAAAGGGACGAAAAATCTGGGGGACGTTTTCGTATTAATGTGTATTCTGATAATGTGAATCGACGTATTACCGGAGAACGCGAATCAAGTCGTGTAAAATAGTTGCGTATTACCGGAGAACGCGAATCAAGTCGTGTAAAATAGTTGCAGTGCTACTCAAATAAATCAACCAAGAGTTGTGTAATTTTTTCAGAATTTTATTGTGGAGTGGGAAGAGCGATTTTTACATTGTTCATATCTACGGGAATATGGGATGATAAATTTAAATGTCGATAAAAATATAGGTTTGTTTGTTGGCGCTATGTATGGGTGTGGATTGCTAATACATGTTTCGTGAAAAAAATAGTGTGAGCTTTATTTGTAGGATGTGGAGGCTAACGATGGTTGCGAATTTCGTCGCGAGATGCTAGGAAGACGCGTGCGGCTGAGTGACAATGAAGCCTGGAGGTTCGCTTCCGCCGGCGTAATAACGATGTGAAGCCGCAGGGGCGACCGACCGACCACCCTCCGACAGCGATCCCTTGCGGTCCGCGCCCGCCACCTTCGCCCAACCCGTGAAGAATGCGGGTTATCTGGTCGGCTTGCTCCCGGATCTCGCAAGTGCTGCAATTTCTGTTATCTGGCGCGGGTGGCGACGCCGCCCACGCGCGACGGCCCCGACTCGCCCGCCTCCTAACCCCACGGGGCTTAGCCGTATTGTATTTCCCCCGCCCGGACGACGGATTGTTGTGGCCGACCCTAATTAATCCTCGACCGGAGCTTCACCGCAGGCCGCTTTGCGCAATTAAGAAGTACACTTGATTTGTAGCGGCTACCGGCTATTGGCCACTTTCGGATTTTTAAAGAGTACAGATGTTGAATTTGCGCGGCCGCTAATCCCCACTCGAGACAACTTACCGTCCCCGACGCGTCTGGCTGCGCGTTTGCGGGAAAGGCGATTTGGGCGCGGGCAAGGACGGAGGATTATCGTGTTTGCGATTGCACGGAGTATCGGGGGTTTCGGATTCCGATTCCCTTTTTCTCCCCAGTCGCCGTCATTTACACCCTAGCGACGCGGCGTTTCCACGTCTTTTATCTCTGCAATTGCGAGCGCGAGAAAGGGCTGGCGACTTATCGCTCGAGCCGCTGACAGATGCTCCCTGCGCGCGCATGGCGACGCGTCCGCTGGGCACCGACGGAGACGCCGGAGAATTTCTCATAGGGGGTTTCAAAACGCCGCATACGTGTAGTCTAGGGGCTTTAGAAGTCACTGAACGGTGAACGATGGCGTTCGGGTTTAAGTACGGAATTTATGAAGGGAGATTGATTCCGGGAATAATGATATACACCTATTCTGGAGATATATCTTCCCATAGGGCTCGATGGTAGATTGATAATTTATTTAGGCTATAATTCAGTGAGTATTGAATTGTTTGCGACTTTCTAAGATGCGCGCTTGTCAGTCCTAGTTTCTTCATAAAATATTTTCGTTTTTAATGGTTAACTCCCGTATCAATTGTGGAAACAAAATTCTTTTTGTTTCGGATTCGTCCTAGTTATGTTACGTTCCTGCTCTTACTTCATTTATATATTTCATACCTGTTTACGGTGTGCTATATTCCACTCGTTTTTCCTGTGGGATTATTATTATTCGAAATGTCATTATTATTTTATTTGGATAAGGTATTGGTTTTTGCGTTTAGATCAGTGGTTTAGAGCCAGTCGGATGCAAAATTGTTCTGCATTTTTATGCTCCCGGGACTCTGTGTAAAGTTGGGTTCATGTAGATAAAATGAACGTAATTAGCTACTGCTCGGTACTCTTTAGTAAACTATCTTTTAATGGAATGTGGAGTTGTGTTCGTATATTATGAACATAAAAAATACTGAATTATTTAATTTTACGATTATACCTCAATGTGATTACAATGGCCCGGGGTATCAAATCTTAATGCAATGTGCCGTGTGCGGAGTAATAGTTAAATTTTTGTTTAAATATTTTCGCATTCACGTGTAAACCATATTTCTTTTGATGTAGCTATCGAATTCATGGGTGAAGAACTTTAAGTTATGTTTCTTTCCCATGGAATTATAACCAACGCGGGGTGAGCTTGGGAGTAAGATGTAAGCAGTCCCTAGAATATCTTATAGGGTCGTCCCGCGTTTTGCGACGCGATGCCCATTGGCGGACGTGTATTTCTCCACTCATGTACCCAAGAATCAGTTGCTGCCCTGGAACGTCTCTGAAAGTGCTTATTTATTTGAATAAATTTTTTGTATTTATTGGGCTTTTAGTAAGGATTTTATTTTGTGTGGGTGCCAGCAAAGGTCGGGTTCTCGCGAGTAGTTTTTGTTGTATTTAGTGTGATGAGAAAAAGAATCGTATTGGGTCGTTTTTTTTCCTAATTGTTTATTGAGACTCAACTGGAAACAACATTGTGATTAGTCAGTTGTGAAGCCTCTACCTTGGAACAATAGTTCGCATAACGCGGTCGTTCAACGAATCGGGAGTGAGAAGAGTTGTGAAGTGGTATTGGAATCGTGCTGTCATGGCGAAACCAAGATCTTTTTGCTTCGAAACTTTCAAGAATGAAATTTTGAGCAAATATTTATGAGATGTGGGATATACCTCCTTTTCTCTCGACAATCTTCGTGTATTTCGACTCATTCGGTCTCCAATACTCTCGATTCTACTGCCTTAATGCATATTGGTGTACAATATTAATTTGACGAGGTACATTGTTTATATCAATTATTAGGAATTTGGTAGATACCTCTGAGTTGGAGATACATAGACAATTCAGATTGTTAGGCCTGAAAATTATAATTATGCGTGTGCAAGAAAATCAGCAACTCTATTGAAAATCGCAAAGATGTGTTCATTCTGTGCATATTTTTTATGAATATATATAATTTTAATCGGAATTCACCTGTTCGGCTTCTAGATTTTTATGAGAAACGTAGAGAAACAAAGAAGGCTTTAAACCATGTAAGAACATAAAATTAGCATACTTTAGACATGACGGACACGGCTATGTTTGTGAGACTTCTCACGTGCCAACGTCCGTGGTCATTTGTTGGTCTTGTGCTGACCAGTGAAGCTGTTTGGTCTCTCAAGCAGCTGGTTTATGAGCGTCTTTCGTTGGCCGTTGAGGAGTATATCCGCATACTTTCTCGATAATCCGTTTTAAATGGCCGCTATCCTGTCGTTCAAAATGAAGCTCTGTACTGTTGGCCCTGGGTTTCGTCCTCATTAGTCGGCGCCGAAGAAGTCTTCTGGTCGCTGCGGGACGTCCGCTGGGTGCCGCAGCGCCGGACCGTGGCGTCGGCCGCCCGGTGCGGTTCTGGCCAGCGCGCGACGTGGCGGTGTGANGTGTATAAGAGACAGGTGTGAGGGTGCGGGCAATGGATGCTGCCTAAAAAATGCGGCTGCTGGGCGCCAGGTGCTCCCGTGACGTTTGACAAACAAGGGGAGGGACGCGGCGGTGACTAGTGTCGGGGTTGGGACAACACGAGCCCCGAGCGGTGCGGGGGTGCGGCGGCGCGAGGGCTGGGGGTAAATCCACAAAGCTGGGGAATCTGTTCCCCGTCGTTTTAGGACAGCTTTCAAAACGTGACATGCGGTCCAAAATATGAAGGATGCGATAAATATATCAGGAGAAACGAAGCATAATTTAAATATTGGTACCACCAAAATTGTTTGGCTGGTGGGAAATGCGGGTGATCGGTAAATGTGTTGAGACAATTCCAGTTAAAAGTAAAATTGAACGGTTATTATTTCAGCAGTTAATGACTAATATTTAAATAAACTTTTTCTGCGTATCTAGTTTTATTAAGGTATTTCTCGTGTATTTGTGGGTTACCGCACTAATTTACATTCGATATTTATATATAGAGAGAGAATGGCATGAAAAGAGTTTTAATTGTGGTAAATATTAGTATGTTAAAACAAAGTATTTTGTGTGAAAATATATTTATTTCTTTTTATGAATGGCAATCGTTTATTTATGTTTGTAATATGAACGTTATGTTCATATTATTTGTTTCCATTCTCAAATTTTATATTCTAGGAAATTGAATGCAGAAGTAGTGGCAATATTTTTTGCAGTAAATTTTGCGTTATGAATTTTTTTTCCGTGTTGTTGCCCTTTCATTGAATTAGTTCAAATATATTTATACTGAGTGTACTGTACTTAATTTTTATTTACTGTATGGTTTAGAGTTTTGATAGATGTAAAGAAGATTTTGAGGTACGAATTATTTAAAACCACGGACGTATGTATGCTATTTTTTTAGTGTGTTGTGAAGTGGAGCATTAATATTTCATTTGATGGTTCTTTGTTAGAAACGTAGCTTTTTATTCCCCGTGGAGTAAGTGTTCATAAAAGATTATTGTGGTAAATGTTCATTAAGTTATGAAGTCTAAAGAAAGTATCTTGAATTCATTTTATAGATTCTTTACAGCTCATAATTTGGTATTTCTCGATT
The DNA here is from genome assembly GCA_002313205.1 of Laupala kohalensis. Classification (NCBI taxonomy): domain Eukaryota; kingdom Metazoa; phylum Arthropoda; class Insecta; order Orthoptera; family Trigonidiidae; genus Laupala; species Laupala kohalensis. The sequence continues at coordinate 438,210 of NNCF01130869.1, read as the reverse complement.
TGGAAACTTAGTTTCTATGAACTCCATCTTGTCATTTACTCGTGTTGTTGACATAATGCTTTTGTCGAAAGAATATTTAAACTTTTTATCCGTCAAAATGTACTCCTTTCGGCGGTTCGCAACTTTCTGGTAAATCTCAATGTATTCCGAAGTGCATCTGGTGTATTTCTGTGATTTCTGCTCTGCGTTCCACATGAAAAATAATAATTATTAGCTGTGCCGAATGCGTTAGTGATTATTCGCGGAAACAAAATAATGATGTATGATATTTACTATACTACTTGTATATGATAACCATTATTATTTTGCTTGACGCTGTAGTCGTACTTCTGTAATATTTCTGAATAATTAGTTTTTGTTCCATATTGATAACACACCTGTACTAATTGAAACGAATGAGTTGCCAGCACAAATGTATGGTTTGTAAATATTTATACTTTCTAAATTGCTGGTAAAATACAGATCTGTCGGTAAGGTAGAAAAACGACCATTTTAGCGTAATTACAAAACCTGGTAAATTTGCAAACCCTTGTTGTGGTTACGGAGAGAAATTGCCTCCATGCGTCTTTGCAGGGTCTGTCAACAGTCCTCTTGGTTGCAGATTGCTGTTATTCATGGAGGTTTGCTCGTTGGCAAGTGGTGCTGCTTCGGACTTCGGAGAGTTGGGACCAAATTGAAATATTTTTTTCTTAAAACGCTGATTACTTGTGANAAAAATAATTTTATCATTCCCCCCCCCCCCCATCATTTGTTTACTTATGATGCATAAACGTGAAATATATTTATAGCAGTTATTCTAAGATATTTTTAAAAAATTGATTTCAAATGTTACTTTTGTACTAATAACATAATGAATCGCACCATACGATCATGTATTATGGGACATATTTGTTGCACGTGTAAATTTATTTTACGCGAATGCTATCAATTCAGTTTTGTGACGGTGCAAAGGCAATTAGGTTTTAATTAATCTCGGGGTGAAGAACAATGCTTTCTCAGGTCTCACTTGTGGAGAATACAGGGTGTAGTCCAGCTACCTATTGAGTAATATCTTCCGGCTACCCACTGGTCAATACATTGTTGTTGGCGGATATTGCCACCGGCCACGAAGATAACGGCCCGCAGAGCAGGCACTAAGCACCCCCTGTGTTCATGGGGGGGGGGGGGGAGCACCGCTAGATGACAAGTGGGGAATTCGTGACTCTTTTCACCAATAGTCCTGAACTTAATGTGAAGGGTATAACTGGTATGTGTCTGTTCTTTAAGAGCATTTGAAGTTAGTATCATGCTAGTGGCGAGAAATGACCCGTTCAGTTGTATAAAAACAGGAATATAAGCTGCTACATAATTTGTGTATCTGTACGTTCGGTTTGGTTGCATTTTGCGAGGGATTACAATACTTTTGTAAACGTTTTATGCACTTTCTTCTTGAATCTCTTCGAATTTCACTTTGGAATAAAGTTACGTTGTGTGAAGTATTTTTACTCTTTACCTTAGTTGCCGAGTTTTCATTTGTATCGTTTATTTGAAGGAGTCGTAGACTGATGCTGAATCGCATAGTATTCAGAGACATTTTTTTCAAAACAATATTCTTCCTATTATCTTCTATTGTAAATATTCTTCCTAATATCTTCTATTGTAAAAATTCGATATTACAAAAACCCAATCCTAAAAACAACATCGGTTGAAACACCTGTCAGATCTTTTAGTATCAATGTAATACTCCAATGAAATTATTTTTAAACAATTTCAATCCTTTTGGAAATAATTATATAATAATTTCGATTGAAGTACTTGTAAAAAGAAGTGATATGGATTTAAAATTATTTATTGATATAAAAGTGTAGCAAAATTGTGTATTGATGGAAAAATTCACTCTATTTTACAAGTTCTATCTAAATGCTTTTTGTGAAGGTTTTTGAGAAATAATCGATGTATTACATTGATAGTATACTAGAGATCTCCTTTCAGCTCTGAAGAAGGTTTGAATAAAAAGTAGTAGCAGAGTCAAAGCTTACGGGAAGTTCAAATAAATCGATATCTTAGTAATGTATTACTGATCTCTATTCGTAGACCGGTGAGTGAATGATTTTGTCTGTGCGTTTCTCGTTTCGAATCCCTACTGACAGGTATTATTATTATTATTATTATTATTATTATTATTATTACTATGAATTTGAACTGCTGGGATCTATCACACCTGCTTTGTGTATAGAAATCCTTCGTGTGTATCGTAGTTCGGTTTGGGAATTTCTTGAAGACGTTTATCCTCGAGCTTTATAGTCTTCATGTGTGTAAGAGAACGATTCGAGGAGATTCCTGTGTATACATCAAAATTATGGCTAGCTTCAAAGTAATCCCCGACCATACTCGTGGGTTGGGAGCCCTGTTCCCTATTGGAGACGTGCTGATAAAATGATTTCAAGAGATGAAGAGTGTGTTGAAATGAAGCCTAAGTAGAAGTTCCGCCAACATGTGGACTCGTGGATGACTTCCGCATTGACTGAATTCAAGTTGCCAACTATTCGTGAAACCTGGAAATATTCAAACGGAAGTAATTCTTATGAATTAATAATTCGTTCTACTCGTTTTTACCATTGGATGAGGACAATTATTTTGTGATTTTAAAACTTTATAATAAATTCATATCGTCGTTTTACTCTTTCTTTGACAAGGGTCGCATTGTCTTCAGTCACGTGATGTGGTAGTCATATCCGCTAGAACAGTATTTTCCACGGTTTCTGGTCAATTATTCTCGTAAATGCCCCGTATGATATGAAAATCTGAAGTTCATTGCGTTCCTATTTCCATTTATGTTTTAGTAGGTTTTTTTCGATATGTTAAGCCTGTACTCTAGCCAGAAAATTAAAAAAACAAAGTTTCCCTCGAAAGTTTCTCCGTATAGCAATACAAAGTCAAATAATTCAAAATTTTGCTCTGTAAGGGTATGAAAATTAATCGCCACTGGATAGAGAATTATTCTTAAGCCTAGTCGCTCTGACGGATACCTTAAGAGGCTAGTAACGAAAAGTTTCGATTCGATGTAGAATCCCAGTGGAGTGCGTGAAACGTTTGCTTATACTAGGAATGACGCTGTCTCATCCTTCGCGAATGCTTTCCAGCAGAGTTCTTACCGTACGTGTAGCGTGAACACTGAACGGCGATTCTTCCCATCCATATCTGAAATTCACGGGTAGATGCGTGGAAAACATTTCTGTCTTAAACGTTAGTTAGCTATTATTTATATCAAAGTTTCATTTCGTATTTCGTGCTAGCGTGGAAACTCGATTACTTTAAACCGTGTTTTACATGGACGAAACGCGTTTAGCCATCGCAGCGGCGTGTTTAAATATTCCGGCGACTCCCAAATTATCGCGTAGTTTTCGTGGCGCGTCACCTGTTTTTCATTCGCGTTGCGCCATTGCCTCGGCCTCCGCCGCGCTGTCACCCTCGTCGCTTCGTATCTTCCTCCGCCTCTCGTCGCCTGACTTACATGAGGACTGTAATTGGAACGCGGCGGCGCAAACGAGCGGGGCGTGCGGGGACGAAGGTGCGACGGAAAGTTATGCTTAACAGGAGAAAAGTCGGTAAATTGCATTAAATCTATCCCGTCGCTCGTTAAATTGAATGTCGAGCGCCTGAACTATGCAGGGCACGATCTGCCAAGCGTTCCCTGCGCCACCGGGGGACGGAGCCCCGTGTCGGAGGCGGAGGCGTGTTCTTCTAGTGCTCCAGTGGCTGGTTGCTCCAAGCATTCGGAGGCGATGTCCGGATGGACGGGTCACTCCAGCGGCTCGTTCTGTTGACAGGACGGAGATTTTGCATAATCTACACGCTTCCTGGCGTATACGCTGTGTTAATGACGCTATCCGCGCCGAGACCTAGTGTAATCGAGACATTTCGCGTTGCATAACCTATGATTACAATCATACTGAACAACCCATTGTAACGAAAATCTTACTCTGGACATTTTGTAAACCTAACCAGACTAATCCCACTGGAGCAACAGATCCTCACATCCCTTCCAAAACTAGAACTATCTCCCTAGCGCACCACTAACTTCATTCACAAACTCCCATGACGATAGCGTATACGCTATGCAAAAACTGCCTAACATCGCACCCAGTTTCGCGAGGCTGAAGGTAGATATTCGGAAAACACCGGTTTCTTTTAACCTTACGTTTCAGAAACGCTCCATGGGGTGTATAAATCTGCAATGGTATTGGAAGTATGTAATAAAATTGTTTACACTTGATTAATACGCTAGGTTGATAGCTCTCGAAGTTCCTTTTCAAACGCCGGATTTTGCCATTTCTAAACGTTACATTAGTGCGCGGGAAACTGTATTACTGTAACTTAGGAGGCCTTCATCGAACGGAATGAGCGAAAGACAATCTCTTCTGGAGAGATAAAATATGATTTTGGGCCTGGTTTTCTCTTTCGCTCCGTTTATTCTCCTTTTGCTAGTGTTTCCCATTTAGTTCCGGTTCGATGCCCCGGTTTGCGGCGTCGCCCCTTTTCCCTTCCTCCGTGAGCCAATAAGAGACGGGCTGACGGCGGCGGAGGGCGCGGCGCTTGGCGGTGCGGCCAGCCGTCGCAAATCTCATGAACGTGGCCACCCTTTCGCGGGACCACCGTGAACCGAAACAAAATTTTGGAGAATTTTATTAGCCCCGGGGCTGACACGCACGAGGCATTCCGCGTCTGACAAACGTGCTTTCGCCGAACAAAAAGGGGCGAAAGGAGGAAGGAAGCGACAAGGGATCGCAGCCATGTGAGGGACGCGGCAGGAGCGTCACTGCCGCCTCCACCCCCCTCGCGACTTTGCGAGCCTTTGGTGACTCGCAGCCCAGGATTAGGATTTGATTGGTGTTGCTTCGCTCGCGGGGGTTACACTTCTCCTTCTAAGTTTTCCATCATTTACTCTGGGGATTGATAAATGTTTTACGAATATTCGTGGATCTTATCCGAAATTTCTCTTGCATCGGGTTGTGAAAAATGAATTTAATTGTCCGAGTTTTCCTGTACATGGAAATAAAAATACGTGGGGTTTAAGACAAGTGCCTGGGTTTTAAAACCAATGCCCGAAGGAGTTTTCGCGTTCTTAGAGAGATATTTTTGTGGAGTTTGATTACAATACGTTCTTCGTAGTGATTGACCCGTTCAACGACCTAGATCTATTGAAGATGGGAGCTTCAGGTTTAATGAGGATTGCATATGTATTGTAGACTCTAACGAATTAAGGCTCTTTTCGAAATTCCAAATTTTATGATTGCGGGATAGGGCAGCGTAATTTTTCGAATTTCCACATCTCGGGACCTAATTGATAAAATTAGTTTATGTTTACAAACTTGCCATTCCTGTCTGTACTAAATCGTAACAAGGAATTCAACTTTGACATGACGACAAAAACCCCCGGGCAACGACGGGTTGCTCCCAAGTTGTATTTTATAATTCTGTGGAGAACTTTGTGATGAGTCTACATTAACGAAATTCTTTGCATTCTACTCATGAAATCGAAGTGGCAATGTGTATTATGCTGTAGATAAATATATGACCTGGTATATCAGTATGAAACTCCGAATGATTTGAAGTTTGTATTATTTAAAATTACATCCATTGAGATATGCATTATTTCAAATATGTGTTTCAAGTTAATCCCGTGAGATTATTACAAATTGCGTCCCATAGATCGTAAAATGTTTTACCTTGCACATCAATAACATTTCACAACTACCAGATATTAGTGAATTATGTATGGCATTAGTTTATTTGGTAAACCTTTGCTCGGGACATGTTTCTGTTCTCATTATTTTCGTTCATTCAGTTTCTATTCATGTAAAAATAAGTTATTTTACAATAAAATATTTTTTAAAAAATAATAGTGTTTTTCTGTTATGTTTATATCAATCAAGAACAATCTAATAGGGCTATAAGAAAAAGTAAGTAGAGATACAAAATGTTAAATTAATACAATTCTTGGACGTGATTTTCACCTTTTTTTGCGTTCCTCGATTTGAAGGGGGGGATTAAAATCTCCTTAAAGATTGGTTATGATTTGGCCTTTTTCTATCTTTACTTCCGTTTCGCCTTGGATCTGTTTCGGAATGTTCTTTCTGTAGTTACGACGAACAAATTAGAAACGCCCTGATGCTGTGTATCAATTCTTGTTTTTAGCTTCATTCTCTGCTGGAGCGTAGTTAGTTAAAATGTCTGGGATGAACTCCCCATTCACGCCTTCTTCGCGGCTTCGACTGCAATGCCTCATTTGCAATGTTGCTTTGCCCGCCCTGCAGCACTCTTAATGAATTATTTTTTGAGATATTTATCTGGAGCGGGGGGTTGCCAGTTGCAATCCGACAAAAAATGTCTCCAATTGGTCGCTTTGACACGCATTGTAAATCGTGGTGTTGAAGACGCGCTGACTCTCTCTCTTTCCTTGTCGCACATGACACACCAATTCATTTGCGAGGGACTCGCTCGACTGGCTGTTTTATTTTCTTTCAGTATCCCGTAAAATTGAGAAGATGCGCCAATTTTCTGCCTTTTGTCGGCCCTCACTTTCATTCGGAACCGAGTCCGTCCTCCGGCTCGCGCGGTATGTTGGCATACATCATGTTTGTTTTTAATGCCGCACGCACCCCTCGTCCAGTTCTTTTTCGCTAAGTACAGCGTGACAAATTGCCCTCTACCGCAAAAAGAGCAAACCCAATGTCGACAGCCACTTCATGTGAGCATCCACTCGTCGCCTTTTGTGAGTGCGGACTTGTCTTGATTCCGAGGTGTGTGGCGGCGGAGGGTTAGTTTTCGCCGTCTCAAATTATGCACTTCCGAGAGTTGTTTACATGTTCATATGCAGAACTGTCGGAAAATTACTTTCCATGTCTACTGTCGTTATATTTTTTTTTTAATTTCAGAAATTTGTCTTTAAAGCTAATTATTCGCTAACAAAATATTTTTTATAAATTTACCGTAATTTTCTGTGTTTAGGTAGGAAATAAAAACACCTTATTTGATCATTTATGACTATTTTTTACGGAATGATTTTAAATTAATTGACTCCGGATCTCTCTGATACGAGGTATGCATTTTCTTTTGTTCTGTGGTTAATTGAATGATATTTTCATTATCGTGTATTTGATTTTTTTTGTCGTGCATTGTGGAAGTTTGCAGTTATTTGGTATCTCTTTGTACTTTTATTACTATGGTAGTTTGATAATATATTTTCTAGAATACGTCGTGTTGTCCTCGTGGATGGATAATTGCCTGCCTATTATTTGCGCAACGATGGTTTATTGATGTTTATTTTTCGTTCGTTTCGATATATAAAAAAATGATATATTTGATAGTGCACAAATCAAACCGCTGATCAGTAAACATTGTACCATTGCATTGAACTAGAATGAGGTTTTCTTCGTAGTTTTAAATGCGAAATATTTGTGAAAATCTGTACGGCATTATTTCTCAGTGTGTGTCTACGCTTTTCTGTGTAGTGATCGTTGTTAAATTCGCAATCTCCTTGTTTCGTGTGCTTGTCATAACAATGCTTTCACTTCGGAATTCCCGTTGTATTCCAGCAAATCTATAATTGTGGATACCAGCTTTATTCTCGTTTCTACAAAAGTTTCACGAGGAAAATGGGTTCAAAATTCTTTCTTAAGTATGTAACTTGTTTTAATAAAGTTTTCACGCCTGTTTTTGTCGACTTTTTGTTCCTCTTATGTCATATACTGCCGTGGTTTCGAATGTCTATATTTTACACGTGAACGGCACTCTCCTGAGGTATAGAGTAATAATTATCTCAACTATCGTGCAGAAATTGTTCTCTACAGTTAAGGTTTATTTTTCAGCTTCGAGTGAATGCAATAGATTTCTTGTCCCTGACACTTTAAGAGTTTTAACGAATCGATCAATAATTTGTCTTAACTTAGAAATGCAAATATCGCAGATGATATCTGCGAAGGTATTGAGTGTCAGTTTTATTGTCCTACTAAGGCCATTATATGTAGTCGTTCAATATCTATTTTGACATTTTAATTTCCTTTGTGTGTGTGTGTTTTTTTAATTTTTACGTACTGCTGCCGGTCATTCAGAGATTTTATAGCTCTGTATTCACTCTCTTCTATTTTTTTAAATGTTTCTGATCTTCTCATTCCGAGTACAAACCTCTTTAATCAGGACCTGGGGTTTAGGGATTTTGTCGGACTGTGGAGGTTTATTCTGAAAACGAGACTTCTCGAAGAATGAACGTAAATCATATGGATATTTATATTATTTTTTTAAACAACAAACTTAATTGTAGAGATTAATTAAGAAAACATTGGATGTAACTGCCATGAACCGCGAAAGAAGTGAAGGAAGTGGCATGAAGATATTGAAAACTATTTTTTTAATTAACTGTCTTTGCCGAAGATAGCGGTGTATTGAAAGAGGAACTAAATATGCTCGCATCGTAGCATTTCATAGAGAGTACAATTTTTTCGTTATATTTAAGTTGGTAAAAGAACGAATAAAAATATTTTAATTTTTTTCCGGGCGTATAGTTTAATTTTTTTAAAATTTAAATAAAAACGTATTTTATTGATATAGAAATGTCTTTCAATCTCGTTACCATGTCGCAGTTGATAAATCTTTTAAAAATTCTTGTCAGTGCCCATGAGCCGAATGTGTGAAAGAGGTCGCGTGAGAGCCACCATTCCAGGTATCACGCGTAGCTCGGGAGCCTCAGTGACGCGACGGCGCTCTCCTGGGACACCCAATGCGCCACGCGAAGCTTCTACGACCGTCGAGCGATCAAATCCTTGTTTGGTATTACCGCGAATGTTTTTTCCAGCCTCTTCAATTTGGCTAAGAGCTCGGCACGCCACTTTTCCAGGCGCCACGGCAGGATAATAAAAGAAGGAAATAGTCTCTATTTTAAAAGTTATGGATCTCCCCCTCCCTCTCGAAGATAACCTTTCACACGGAGTACGCGACGAGGCATGAATAAAGAAGTTCAGCATGCATGGATCGTTGCGACAAAAATTTATATGCTGCGTGTAGTGACGGGTTTACGTCCGACATATATGGCGGGCTGTTCGTTTCGGACATCCAGGAATGCTATTGCGCGAAGCGTTTGTTTATTACTCCGATGTCAGGAAGAGGGATTGAAAAATCGGAAGGTTGGTGTATGATTGAAGCGGATTTTTGTATTCTTTTCGGGCGTAAATATGTTGAAGGATCCAGACGTCTGTTTGAAAGTGTTGCGTAATAGACGAAACGTTTCTGTATTAGTTTCCCGAACGTGTCGTGGAGTGATTGCGCGTCTTCGATTTGCGATACTGACTTCGCTCGTTTCTCACAGGTGCCCTCCTCCGGTAATTTAAGGTGTCAATAGCGAAGCTTCTTTACCTTATGTGCGAGGCGGAGTCCTGGAAATACCTTCCCGAAAAAGTCTCTTTGTCCTCTTTCTTTCGTTTGTTCGTTCTTCCTTGACCCATTTCCCTGCGATTCGTTCTCTCCTAATCTGGATCTGGAGCGACCCGCATGAGCGTCGTGCTTGCGTCGACACCCTCCAATGGGGGTGGCCAAGATGGCGATGGCGAATGGGGACGGGGCCTATTCGGGCCGCGCGTGCTCTCCCGACGAGAGGGATGTGATGGTACAGTGTTTGGAATGGCCATATTTCCCTGGGCTCGTCGCGAAGCAGGTCACGTCGTGGTGCGTCGCGTTAGCCGGGAATAACGCAATTGCAGTGCCGTCTGCTGCCCGCGCGTTCGCTCGGATGTCGCTTGCTTGACGAGCGCGCGCTCGCTCGCCCGTCCTTTTCCTCCCCACCGCGTCTCCGCAGCTTTTCTTCCGCGCACTTTCTTCGTCCCTTGGGTTTCTTTGCGCACCGGTTTTACAGGCGACCTCGCTCGCGATCGCATCTTTTGATCTGTGCTTTGCGGACTCACCCTCGGGCGTGCGGTGACGCGTGCTCGCTTCCCACGGCGACTTAGCCGCAGGGATGCGGGTCCCCTCGCCTCCGCCGAGGACTTCTTTCGCGACTCCTTAGCAGCGCTCATCAGGCGTGCTGGGCAGGGTGGGGTGCGATCACAGGCGGAGTAATCCTCCATGTAGGGGGAAAAAACTCTCTAAAATATTCACCCTCGAAAAATAATTAAATTATGCCTACCGACAGCACATCATTACTTAATCTAGAATATAAAATGGCAATAGTCTGCGTTCATTAAGAAGTCTCCGTGGTGTAGTGTTCTTTGCTTTTATGTTGTTTGGGGGAGACGTTGAAGTATTGAGTGTCAAATTAACAATTTTGCTGAAATAGTGAGGTTTTTTTCGTTTCATTGTTTCGTGAACGAATGGAGTACGTGATCTTTTATAATTTACTAATATGGGAAATAATGACACGAATTAACTTTACGCTATAATGCGATATTGTTTGTGTGAAGAGGGCTGCGTTAGTAATTTGAAAGGATTGCCTTATCTAGTCTTCTTTCTGCCGTTTTGATGGAAAACTAAGGATGGATCAACTGCGAATGAGGAGGCGGATTGTTACATATTTTACACTGGGTGGTATAAGTATGTGTTAGTACGTTACGCCGATAGCTGAACATTAAGCAGATAGTGGATCGCCAGGAAACTCGCGCAAGTCGTTCCAAGGGATCGCCTGGAGCCAGTGCCTGGAACCTACTATATCGCTGCGCCTCTGCCGATAGCAGTTTGAGTTGCCTTGTTGGGCAGCGACTGAATGAGCGTTTGACGCTTTATACGGGAGCTCTCCAGCAGGCCCTTGATAACCATTATGCGGCATTACTGCACTAATTTCTACCGCGAGGGAATGTTTAATATTCCAGTAGTAGGCTCGGGCCGGGGATGGCGGGGGTGACCGGAGCAGTCTGCGCCAGAGGCCGGAGCGGTGGCTTTTCCCGCTCCATCACAGTTCGCCGCCGGGGTGTTTTTGCACGTCAGAGCCGTTTGCACTCGTGTTGGCCGTGACTGGCCACCCCCGCCCTCCTGTCAGCGCGGCCGCGCCGTACCCGCCGCACCAGCTGTGCCCCCGCCCCCAGCGCCGCCGCCGCAGCCCTCGTTCTTCGCGCTACCCCACGCCTTCCGTCCGGTCCGCACCACCCGTCCGCGGATCACTGACATTTAGTGACTTACGCCACAAAATGGCGCTAACTACAGCGGGGGGACCTGAGAATGACACTATGACATTTCAATTTCCATTTTGGTTAGAGGTGGGGATCGGCTGTACACATGGGTGCGGTGGTGACAGCTCGCCTCCCCATGTCAAATTTTCGGAGTGGCGGCAGTCCCCGCGGTGCCCAGAAGTTACGAAAAATTAGTTCAGTTGCCGGCATGACGGCGTAAATGCAACTTCACGCCATCCCAGCCGCAATACAGTGCAGGCTAGCGGAGTGGCTGCTGCCTCCCACGCCGGAATAATAACCGATGAAATGCAGAAACAATATAAATGCGAATCGCCCACCAAATACTGTTTCGCGTAAAATATTCGCGGCTGGTACTTATGTCGAGACGTTTCGAATTAAAAACTCATCGCACGCGTTTGTGAATGTTGTGGCTGCTTGTTGTCGCGCTCGATCCGGGGCTCTGTTCGTGACGAATGCACTCTGCGTGGTGGTACGAGGAAGCGAATATCTCGACTGGGGTGGAGGCTGTCCTTGATCCTTTCTTACTTGTTCCGTCTGGAGATCTTTCATTGAAAATAGTTTTTGGAAATCTCTAAGCTGATGAAAGAATGATTTAATCAATTTCTCCTGTGCTGGAGAATAATTTTTCTCGCATGTTTTATGTAATTTCTTGCTATGTGTTCAAGGTTATTTGTATTTGAAGATAATTCGATCGTTAAATAATTTAAAGTTCTGTTTATTCGAAGAACAAGTGGATCAAATGTTAACTAGAAAATGAATGACAACTGGATTTCTGGGTGGAAGTGGTGTACAGTTGTGGAAGACAAACGGGTGGTGTAGTAGTTAACAACTCTGCGATCAAAACAGGAGTCCCGGGTTCGATTCCCGGCAAGTCGCCATTTTGCCCTGACCGAAAGTTATTACTTATTTTCCCCACGTGTGGGGTACACGGAAGAAATATATACATATAAAGTGAATGTTCGTAATTGATTTGAACAAAAACAGAATTTTTCTTATCTTTTTTTTTTTGGTGGGGCTTATTTAAAAATATAGTGGTATGGAAGGACAAATGAAATTAAAATATTGTAATGTTGCTGTGGGTGGCACTTCTGCGAAACTAATGCTGTGATTCAAAAATAGAAAATAAAGTGGTAAAACATGACTAGTCTGGTTTAAGAAGATAAAAAAAGGAAGTGGTGATGCGAATACTCTTACACCAATCTCCGGACCGTGGGTGAGGATATCTCAAGCCACCTAACACCATTTCTGTACGTCTCTCGTGTGCTTCTTGCCCTAACGATATTTTCGAAGGTACTTCACTGATGGTTAGTTTCTATCGCGTATGCCTTGATTGTCACCCTGCTAAGGACTCAACAGTATATTCCTGTGTTCATTTCCCAAATGTGTGGGTTATTAATATTTAAATCTTCGATGTAAAGTCGTGTTTCTCTGGAATGTGAACTGCTTTATGTACAAAGGGTAGCTTTTAAGTGCCATGCTATACTTTTTTCGTGTTATTTTCTTCTATCTGCTCCCTGCACCAATAAGTCTTTTCAGGGGTTCTTACTGGATTGCTTCTACAAGTTTACTTCAGTTTCTGGTACTTCTTGTGGAGTTAAATTTTTCTCTCTTCTTATTTTCTCTAAATACACTGCTAAAAATTGGTATATCTTCATCGTATCTATTAATTTATTCAAATCTAGCGTCAATGTGTTCTGGCAAAAATTCTCATCTCTCGTATTCAGCTAAAGGACAGTCCCATAAAACGTGCGCCCTTATCTTCCCTGTGTATGCAAAACTCATCCATAGCGATCTTTTTCTTCTTTAGAAAGCTTTAAGGTGGGTCCAGCACTCCCAAATTAGTCAAATAACTCAGATGTAGAAATGTTTTCTTTATTTTTATTCTAATTGTTTTCAAACTCAACAATATTAATAATAATGGAGAAAAAAACATGATTTAATTTTTATGTATCAGTTAATAATATAGTACGAATAATATTCATGAACTCGCTTGACTCGTTTGAGATGCACAAGATCAGGTAAAAAGTAATTTATGCAGCTCACCTCGGAAAAAGAAATATCTTTGTGATATGTCCGGTGACCTATAGAAAAAAGTTATGTAGAAAATACTACAGATTATTTATTACAAACCGAAGTAATTTTCCATCACTTTCGAGATTTTAGAGTTGGTTTGTTCTCCATAAGACGCAATGCATTACACTATCAAATATAATTTCAATTATTTCATTTAAATGGTCAACGAGGTATGTTTTTCAAATTGAAATCACAATACGTTCATGTTTCTCTGTGTATTTATGTCGATTTCAGATATTTTTGTGCTATCTTACAATCTGTGACGTTCATATATATTTTACAGCTCTATTTGTCTCGAAGAGCTTATTCTTTTGCACGTAATCTACCTTGCCTATGTATTAGTAAGTTCCACTCACACATCTATTTTGCAAATGTTTCGTTACCTTTGTCATTCTTCTCAATGTAATGCTGGGACATACAAGCCGTTGATTCTGGATTTCCTTTGCGCCGCGCCCGCCGTCCGAGATGGCCGCGTGGCTGGTCGCCGCTGCTGCGAGGTGTCGCGTCCGTCCACGTCGCCAGATGGCGACGGGACCCAGGGGCTCTACGCGAGCTTCGCGGTAGTGGCGTGTTAATTTGCCCGCAGCTCTACCGGGGTATAGCTTACACACATTAGAGGTCAGACCTGGCTCTTGTGCGCATGATACAGGCATTATCGCCTGCTTTGTGGCTTAGTCCCTGGGATTAAGGCGGTGTGTTAGTGGCGGCCAACTGTGCAGCCCCAGGATCACGGGGAGAGTATTAACTGCCCTGTCGACAACCCTGGCGTACTTCTCACCCCGGACTGATTGCGCTCAGGGGTGTCACGACGGACCGGAGCCGCGAGCGCCGCGCGCCGTCCCCAGGGTGCGCCCGGCCCTCGAGGTGCCCGCCGCCCCGCTGGCCCCCTCCCTCATCCAGGGATTACGTCAAAACACCGGTGGGGGCACCCCGCGGGCTTCGTTCTGCAAGAACTCTCACGAACTTCTTTGGGATGCATCTGGAGGAACGATATATATTGACGCGCCTATCCCTATCGCGAGCGATTATTCGTAAATGACGCGTGTTTCTTAAGTATGTTCATTAGAATTAGTAACATAAAAAACTTTCCCGTATCTGTTTGTGATTTGAAGCAAGTCGTGCACGATTGCTTAAATGTGTTTAATTTCAATATTTAACCTGAAGTTTACTTCCAAAACGTTTGGCGAGAAATCTACGAATCGATAATTTCATATGTAGGCTTATGTGAACTTTATTTTTTTTTTCATGAATATCAACTACTACTTATTAATTGCTAGGTTTCTTATTAAATGGTGATTTTACACGCAAAATCAGAATCCTCGACTCAATGATATTTATGGTAGTTTCGGCGTTTCTGTACATACAAGGTTTTATTTGTTGTTACATCACTCGACTGTGTGCTTTCTTATATTTTAGTAGTTATTTTTCGTAATTTTATGTTTTAGCTATTCCATTTAATGTAATCAAAACGCGATTTGTCCAATAATATATGTGCCGTCATCGTCATCCACGCAGGCACTACCCCGGGGTCTATGTTTTATAACGTGAATGAATCAATTCACCTTCGGAACGTAGCTAAACTTACAACACACTGCAATTGTAATGACTCAAACTAGTGAATAATAGCAAGATTTAAAATAAACTGTTTAAAATATTTAGCTTAGGAAATGTTTTTATGATTCTCGTAGTGTTCATTGCTCTACTTTCCTATGTTTGTAATAAACTCTTGTAAGTCTGATGAACATATTTTGGGATTCTTTCTTCTTCCCCCGTGCATGGTCACTTTCCCCCTCGTTATAAGGCAATGGCTCACACAGGTCTGACGCTCATCTTACAAGCTTCGTATTATTCCATTCTTGGTTTCATCTAACATTACGCAAGTGACTATTTATTAGAGCATCTACCAAATAAAATATCGAGGCGATCGAAGTATGGAAGAAGAATAGGGAGATTTTAAGGCAATATCGAACACCGATGTATTACATTATGCCTTGATTTTGCAATCCCTCAATGGACTATCAACATTAAAATTTTATTTCTTTTGATTCCATGATTGGAGATGATATGACGACGCTCGTAATAGTGTGAATCTTTCCGACATCCTCGTGTGAGATAGTTATCCGCCCAATATTACACGAACACAGAGCGCCACAAATATAAAGAACTTAAAGAAGATGCAGGTGCTTTAGAAATCTAACTGATAGCATTATGTCGATTTTGGGAGTGATACTGAAATCTCTTCAGGTCAGTTAAGGAAATTTTCGACTGAACGGCGGAAAGTAATTAGACTCGTGACGTGCAGGACAATTAGATTACGGCAATTCGAGCTCTTATGCGATAAAATACAGTAATTACGTCTTCAATTATATCCTCACATTGTTATCCAGTTGTGTCGAGGATCCGCTTGCATTCGTTGCGGTTCTGGGGTTGTATCTAAGAGGGGAAATCGATAATAGTTACGTGCTCAATGCTATGTTGCCTCAATGAACGTCTTTCTGTCGGGTTCTCCTGCTAACATCGTGGGTCGCGTCTCCTGTTCAATAGCGCTCAAGCTGTATCCCGCTGTAGGGTCGTTCATCCAGGCCATTGATAAACTTCGAAGATACCTTTTTCAATTCATGAAGAGTGTGAGGTACTCAAATTCATTTCAGGAATGGTTAGATCCCAATTCTAACGAGTCATGTGTACTTGAATGAATATCTGCCTGGAGTTCAAAAGATAGGTAGCATATGTTTGTAAAAATAGTAAAGATGTGAGACATGATGTACTGGGTACCAAGAAGATAGTTATATTCATTGCTGAGAGGAAGAACATCATCTTCAAGAGATTGTATCCTTCTTTTGTGTGAAGATAATCTATTAGAGAATAATAATAATAATAATAATGCGCGAATACTGACAGTTGATTGTATCCGCCGTTCCGCATTCTGACCGCCGCTCAGTGGCAGAGACACTGGCATAACGACTGACTAGAAAACGGAATGAAAGAATAGAAAAAAATACTCTGTTTGATGCAGGTGATGAAGTGATAAAGCGAAATAAAAAAAAAATTAGCTTCACGACTTCCAAAAGTTAGGAAAAAATTAGAATGAACATTTCGCCAGCGCCCTCCCTCATCAATTCTACGGAACCATAATGACAGTAAGCCTGTTCCACATGAAACGTAACTCCGCGAGGTTCTGATGAAAACTATTAAGTAAACATAGGAATGGTCACTTATCATATGAAAGCAATTGACTTTGGAGTGTTTGACATATATCCATAAATGAAAATTGTAAATGAATAACTTACACCCCCTTGTCTTTCCCTTCAGATGTGACTAATTTTTTTTTCTAATATATTTTATTTTTATTTTTTACGAGCCTTCTAACACAGTACCCTTGTTTCGGTAAACGCTAATCTAGTCAATCTACGCTCTCGAACAATGAGCGGTGTTCGAAAACATTTGTACTGTATAACCATTAACAACGTCACAATGCAAAGGATTCCAGTCCCCGTGCAAATTACTTGCATTTATATAACGAAATGGCAGGACTTTTTTGACCAAAATAATTTTTACATGTGCGACATGAAATTGGCAATGTACTCTTGATATTCTTCTTACATTTTGAAGAAAGTTTTTTATTCCTTTAACTTAATATAAATTTGTGAGTAGAGTAGTTAATTTTTTCTCGAATTATATGTGAGCAATGGTTTGTTGTGTGTGAGGAGTGCGCAGGACTGTGGGGGGGGGGTCGGTGGACTTCAAAGCTGTAGTTTGATAAGTTGAGTGGCGTCAGTGCGAAGAGACAGAAAGTGTTGTATATTTCGACTGCGAATCCTCCCCGTGCTGCAAGCGGAGTTTGAGAACCCCTGCGGAGGCCGAGTGTCCGTCGCCCAACTCGCCACTCAGGTGATGAGGCCGCCTGACACGCCGGCCGCGCGCCCGCTCACCTCCCGGCTTTGCTTGCGGCCGGGCGCGTTGTCACCAATTCCCCGTAGCGCGACCCACCGGCCCACTAACTATGCCGTTTGAGCTACGCGCGTCGGACGAGCGCCACCGCGGCTTGCGACGCTCAGCACCGTCCGTGTGGGATTTTAATGACCCGTCGGCTGCAAGTGTGATTGCACAGCGGCGTCTCGGCGGACGATTCCCCAAGATGGATCATCCGCTCTGGCATCGTGGAAAATAAAAAATTACGAAAGCAATCGCCATGATGTCGATGTTGCTATTTTGTATTTTATTTTTATGCCTTGTGTCGAGGTCCAAGCCATGAGGCCTGCCCTTGCACCTAACCGTCGGGCTTGGCGGAGGGAATTGGGAAGGAGAGATTTGGATTGCCGGGGAACGTCTGGTACCGAACCGACATTTGTCTGGAGTAGGAGACGGGAAACCCCAGCTGAAAGCCTCGCCTAGTTCGGCTGAGCAAGGTTTGAACCTACGCTCTACCTCTCAGCTGGATCGTGGAAGCGAAGAAGCTACCACTAGACCACCGCTGTCGCTAATCCCAGTACGGTACGGTACGAGTACCTATCTACAACTGACACATTTCATTTGTCGTTAATGGTACACGTAAATAAGCGAAGTTGCTTTTTAAACAAACGTTGTTGGTAGTTTAGTATCTTTGTTTTTTAAGTAAATTTTGATTATCCGACAACATTAGTTGGTATAATGAAGCTCTACTGTAATTCGTTAATTTCATAGCGGGCGGAGGAAGGGCAAGCGTGAATGATACGAACATTCGCGCTACACATCATCCTCGAAACAAAATGCATAATTGATGAGTCCCCTACCAGACGTGTTTGGTTCACGTATCAGCATGAGACGTTATTTTTTTAATAGTCGTTATTTTAGAGTCATTTTTGGAATTTGTGGTGATGTTCCCCGTAGATGCGTTGAACCAGCGCGGGGGTGGAAGAGCTGAAATGGAAATAAGATGACGTCTACGTGACTGCTGGGGCTGTTCTTAAATACTGAAGTCGGGTGTTTGAAGGGGAGCTATGAAGACGCTTTCTCTGTCTTCCGTTGTAATGTGGAATGTAATATTCCTCAGACAGGAATAGTGATGTGTTTGTTTTGTTTCACTATCCGAAGCTTTCGCAGTTAAAAAGATAATGGAATACGTTGGTTTATGATTGGTGAGCTTCGTACGCTTCAGAAGTATTGTGTATGCCTGAGCAAATCAAGCGTTATGTCACTCATTATATTTTGAGTAGTTATCAATTTATAATTTAATCTGTTACATCTAACTTTTGGGTCCCGTGAATTTTTTCTCGAGAATTGTTAATGTCTTTGACCGTGATATATGAATTTAAATTGTCATCGATTCGAGTACTATTGAATAGTCTTCTTTATTTTGGATGTAATTCGATCTCTCTGTTCGAATTGTATCAAATACGGAACCCAAAGTGAACGACGCGTCGAAATAGTTCTTTACAATACTAAGTCGGAAGCATTTTGCTGGTATTAGAATGCTAAGCGCTGCTCACAATATCTGCCGGTTTCAGCTTATCCATCCTCCTTACTTTCTCTCCCTAATGTGACGAAACTCGGCGCTTAGGGAAGGGAATTGGGAAGGTGAGAAGGTAGGTTTCCAGGGGATCGTGACACGCATGTGAAGACTTGACCTCGTCAGGTGGAGCGCGAAATCGAACCTGGGTTTCTGTTCTGGCGCGATGGGGAGAGCAGAGTAGCAATAACGTGACGTAATCTGGAATTCCACGATATCCACCTCATGTTAATACGTTTTCATGTAAAAGGCGGAACTAAGGAAACGAAGTTATAAAATATAAAATTAAACTAATTCTGCATTTTAAACCATTTTTCTATTAAATTGTGACGTTCTTAAAATAATTTTGTTGTGGCGAGCCACGATGAATCGGAGATTGTTAATGAAGGCGTAAGAAAGGCAGCGTCGCCTCCGCGCTTTCCGAGACCGCTGTGGTCGCGGTGGCGTCCGCGCGTCCTCCCGCCCCTCGCTCCCGCCGACGCCGTCTGCTCGGCTCCATTAACAATTCAGATTGTGGATTCTGGCAGTGCGCTGTGCGGCTGCAGCGGGGAATACGCCGGGATGCAGGGGAGTGGCGCGAGGGTGTTGGACGAGATGGAAAGCTGCTTAACTTGTTATCTGACACTTTGTTGCGCGAGATAAATAACTTTTCTTTGGAATGAAACGCGGGGAATGAGGTGTTGCATTGTTGCGCGAGGGGCATGCGGTTTGTGTTTTAGCGTGTACCGGGGACTGCCAGACATTCGGATGTGGGTTTGAGGCATCGGAAATATTAGTTTTTGTGGAGGATTTGTTGCGCATTCGAAGTGTTTCAGAACAGGTGCTGCTTAAGCGTGAACAAACTGCTCGACATGTTTCCGAAAAAAACAAATTACAAGTTACTTCGAAATCATTAAAAGTGCTACATCCGAATATTTTCGTATATCTCAGCCATATTATTTCGATTTTAATTGCGTTTTTGGTAATCAATTAA
Source organism: Laupala kohalensis (assembly GCA_002313205.1). Classification (NCBI taxonomy): domain Eukaryota; kingdom Metazoa; phylum Arthropoda; class Insecta; order Orthoptera; family Trigonidiidae; genus Laupala; species Laupala kohalensis. The sequence goes on along the minus strand of NNCF01130869.1, from coordinate 418,523 downwards.
TCACTACTTACGTATCTATAATACGAATTATAATTTGTTACGTGATAAATTTTGCTGTTCAGTGATAAGTAAATTACTCTATTTTCTTGTTCCCATCACCTTATCTATATGATCACGAAAAAAATCACAGTGATTGCTTCTCTAAGCTTGTGTGGATATTTCCAGTTAGTGGCGCTTTCCCCTCCTCCTCAGACTGAAACTATGAAATGTTGAATGCATATTTTCTAGTTGTAAAGGACTTCGTTAATACTTCTACTAGATGAGCTTTCTCGTACAGAAAAGTTGAACCCCGAGAAAAATTTTGGATCTGCCCGTTTCCAGTGAATGACTGGGCAACATTACTTTAGTTCGCAGGATGACACTGCCTTTAGGAGTTACAAGAAGTGAAAGGAACGACTATGCGAGTAGGAACATGAACGTATATCGTGGCACCTTTGGGTTTACAAGTGCGAATCCTGCAGTTAAGTGACTAAAGAGTTACATATCTGGGTTTAATCTCTCGTGTAATACCTATGAGAGATGCAAACATTGCTCTCTACAGTTGCGGACGGGGCGACGTACTAATGAAAAAACTCCCCACTATATCCCAATCACGAATGTTACAATTTTAATTTGTAAAATGTTAAAACACCCTGTCTACTTCAAATATTATGTCACTAGTTTAACATTATTAATTATCATTTTCTGTCATATTTTATGTACGTTTTGGAAGAGGAAGCTAATATATGGACTACTATAGTTCAAGCCGCCGCTTCGATTATTTTCATAGATTAAATACTAATGTGTTCTGTGATTTGATTGTCGAGGTTTATACTTGGTTTAAATAAGTACGAAATGTATACACTCGCGTTTCCTAACTGTTACTGAATTAACTAATTTCTGAACTGACCTAATGTTGGTGGCGTGTCTTATTTTTCGTGGTTCCTTTCGAGACATCGTATGTTTGGCAAGTGCTTCGTGCCAGAGGTCGTCTGCTTCCCACCCGTGCGGCTCAGTTCCCGGGAATCTGTAGCGGACAAATTACGTTTCCCAAGCTCATTCTAATTGGAGCTGCAGCTTTGATTTAGTGCGGGGGTGGGAGTGTTTTAACGCGTCGTGTGGGTGTCGTTGCGAACGCGCGTTCCCTTCAATCGAGGGGGCGTTCAACAGCCGCAAAACGAGATCCTTTCGCAGCCGCCGCCGTAAACAAACTAGTTTCTTTTCACGCCGCTTGCTGCGTTGCTGCGCTTTCGTGAGAAGTGCACACGGGAGAGCTTGAGCCCTCGGACTGTACCTGTCGCGAAATTTAATAAGGTCTTTCATGTTTTATTACCGACACAATAGTGCAGTTGAACTGTTGACAGCAATTACACTGGTTCTCAAGCAGCAACAGAGGGGCCGTTTCTCGAGGCGTTTCTCTCCGCGGGAGGAAGCGCCTCTACAAATGAGGCCTCATTAGTTGGAGGTAATAAGTCGCTCGGCTAAACAAAAGCCAACAACTACCTATTCATTCCAGTTACTGAGTTTGGGCGAGTCGCGCGTTTTGACACGCTTCCGTGGGAGGTTTCCAGCAATTGCCTTCGTGATCATTCAGAAATGTCAATGTTGGCCTCTTCCATCGTTTCGTGTAATGGTTCGATTTTGTGTTTGCTTTGTGGATTAATTCGATTCGTGTTGCGTATTTCCTGTGTCTGGATAATTTTGTTAAAAAATAATAATTATTTGTCCGTGTATTGACAATACTTCTGTGACTGTTGGCTGATCTAATCATTTCATAATTATCGTATTACAATTTCTGTCATTGTTCCTTGGAACGTATTTTCTTGCGTTAGCATTCTTTGATAAAATAGCTTATTGCCGAGAGAGACTATGCAAAATGTTTTTTCTTGTTCTCAATTGTGCAGAAGTCGCATTTATATTTCGTGATAAATTGTAGTGCTCACGTATAATTGAATTGTTGACGTAGAGAATGGACGAATCCTAGGGTGTTTCCCCGTAGTTTTGTGGTTTTATTGATCATCATAAATAGATGTTTTTGAAAGGAGCGATCATGTTCCTTGGCTAAGGCCTATTTTGGTTTAATTGTTGAGTCGTTTCCACCCCGTATTACATATCGTCATCGCCGGGGCGTTTCAGCTTCCCGTCATTTTATGTATCGGTTTACGATTGGGTTCTCTGGACGACATTTGTCCGCCTCGTAAATGCGTTTGTAAACGCTTGATTTCGGTGACATTTCATTGTTGAGGTTTTGTTCTGCGCTCGGAGGAAGGGTAAGTGCGAGGACACAAAAGGCGGCAGATTCTCGTGGTCGACGACTCCCCACAAAGGGTGCTGCTTGGGTGCTGCTCCTCGGCGGAAGTAGCAGTATCTATGGCGCTTTGTGGCGGCGCTCGACACGGCTCGCCTCCACGTCCACTCCTCAATAGAGCTGTACATTCCTCCGGAGAGGGACGGGACTTGTTCTCGAGAGCTGACGATTTTCTGGCAGGTGTTGACTCCCGCGGCGGCGCTGCGTTGCCGCGTCGCCGTGCACGCGAAAATCGCGCGTGCTCGTCGGAGCGAAGCATCGGCGGGATATCGCGTTACTGCGGGAAACTAGATTGTATTTTGATATAGACTTTGCGGCGGACGCGGTTTCGCGGTAGAAGTGGGAGTTATGGTGAACGTCGAGTCCGGTTGGATCTCGAGCATTTTGTTGCTAGACTCGCTTCTCTACCTGTACTCGACACATTAAAAAAAAAAAATCTGAATAAATTGATATAAATAAATTTATTGTCAAAAAGCGGCACAAACTACGTACGACCATGTGGAGGACAATAGATTGATTTACTCTGGAAGCAAGCGAGGGACCATCCCATCAATTCTGATCGAGGCGCATTGAACATTTCAGCCAACTCCTAGATAAGTTAAAAAGTTAGCTACGTGTTGTAATATTAATAGAATATCAACAAATATGTAATTTAATACAATTTTTTTCACAAGTACGTATTATTATTGAACTATAGATTATTCGGAAAATAGTGTTTATAAATCGTAAATATTAAAATAACTAAATTCAAAATTATTTTTTCAATAGACGCCGCCCCTAGACAAGAGAAAACTGAGTACATATATAGCACTCGGAGGATAGTTCTTCCTAGATACCTTCACATTGTGAATTCTGCAAGACAAACTTTACCGCTATCATTATTGTAATATTCTTCTAAATCATCAATATTATATGAGCGATCTAGCCTTGTAGGTTTCTGAAGTAATGAATAATGAATGGCCGTCACTGTTGTGCTTCATCGAGTCATTCGCCTTTTTGGACACTTCTCCAACATTCGTCTTCAGAGGGCGCTCTGCATGGGTCGCCTGGCCGTACACACAATGTTGAGCCCAAAATCGTCGAACGTGAGAGTTTTGTGATGGAATTGCTTGCACGTGTTCTCGCATCTTTTATTGCTCGTTTGAAGCGATGCTTGTAGCTAAACAGATTTGATTATCTTTCTATTAAATTTCCTTAACGATGTAGTTTGTCTTTAAAATTCAATATTCTGTTCGTTGGAATGGTCGAAAATACTGAATTGAGTATGTATTTAGTTTTTGACTAATGAAGGCGCTAATTATACTCTTCCGCATCTCTTGCTAATTTGGAATGAGCATTCTCTTCACATTTCGATTCGCGTTTGCTTAAGATGAGGAATTTTATTTTCATTTTTGCATTGTTACTATTTAGCCTTTAACGATAGTGATTGCGGTGTGTCCTGTATTAGCTGAGTTATATAATGGGAAGTAATTCTTTCCACCGATCACTCAAAATGTTTTGTACATTTTTTTTCAATTTTTCCTTTCTCATTTATGTTGTTTAGATTGACATAGTTTTTATATTCCTTCGAACATTATTTGTATTAGCTCATTTTTATTTAATAGATTTAACGTAATACGGATCTTCCAATAACCCTGTGCAGTACTTATTTCTAGAATTAGACACGTGTTTCTAATCTCGACCCGAGACTTCTAGCGCAGACGGCGAATTGAAGCGAATTGAAAACAGTTATTGACACTGTGACATAAATTGAGTCTATGTAACAGGTGTCCGAAACTTCAAGTCCGCAAAGAATGATTATATTTGTAAGCGTATACAGTAATTCATTTCTTCAAGTATCTTAAAAATTGACTCATACGGAAAATGTATCACGGAAGAGTGGAATATTTCGACTTGCATTGCTTGGACATGTCTCCTTGTTGAAGGTATCGTCAAATTCTGATAGACAAAATATTTTTTACTGAGCTTCAATTGTGAAGAATATTTCACGACCTTTATTGAGTCCTTCTAATTTCAAGTTACAGTTGAAAATTTGCAACAATAGAAATGTGCTATGACAGTTTCAATTCAACATTACGTACACTTCTACTCGTAAAGTTTTTACGATGTGGCACTGGAGAAGAATACATCAAACATTCCGAAATTGACGAAGACAGTTTGTACACCTTTTTATTTGAAGAGAATTTTTCACCATATCTTCCTGTAGGTTTATATTCGTAATGAAGATTAAACTGTATATTTTTCACCACCAGTCTTCGTTTTTTCATTATATTTGCTTCTCTTAATTATTTTCACGCTTATTCTGCAGTGAACAGATTATTCGATGGGGATCTGATTCGGAACCATTACGGTTTGCATCCTAAACAAATGATATTTGATTAATTTTGATCCTATTAATTCTGTATTGTTCTGTATTCCTTATTAATAGTTATCGATAAGACAGGAATGCGAGATGATGTATGTAGATGCAGTCCTCTTTGTGATTTGAACTCTACGGTGTTGCATCTACTAGTTGGTCTGTACTTAGACCTATCCTGGTTGGGTTCCCCTCACCATCCGAAAGACTGAAGATGAGAATATCAAAAGTGATATTTGCATGAGCGGGAGAGTTCGTTATGAAATGTTTTAATATCAGCGAGAACCTTCGCCCACTCACCCTCTTGCTTACTGTTTCTTCTTCGATTGCCTCTGTATATTAAAAAATGCGAAGAACGACAAACAAATGCTGGAATGAGGTTTCCTTCAACCCTTCCAATAAATGTGGAAAACCGGACGTGGTAATGATTTTTTGCGTCAAAATACGAAAGTTCAGAGACATCGGATCAATGCTGAATTTGATATATGGATGCATTTCTTTGATAAGATTCGCTATGTGTTATTTTAGAGATAGTTACTGTCGTGTGTTTTCTCTCCACTGTTTGTGAAAGGTGAGTTTTGATTATCATGCGTTAAACGTAAATTCGAAGCCAGCGAAAGAAACTTGTATTTTTCGGGAGTAATACTCGAGTATTATACCAGTCGTGTTAGAGCATTGTTTTGTTTTGGACTCCAGAATGAATGTTTGCTTCCTTAGTTTCGTCTTATTTCTCGTACCATGGTGCATCTTTCCTCTCACCTCCCTGTACTAATCCCATGGCTGTATTTGAGAACGAGGTAAAACAAAGTGATTCTGCGCTGTCCCAGCGAAGGTACTTTGACTTCTTGCCGTGTGTTCCGGGGCACGCGAATGCCGGCTCCGATACCTAGCCCACCGCCGGCTAGACCTCTTCCCCCTGACGCCTATCGTGTACAAAGCGAGAATAGAGATGCTTCTTCTAACTTCCCAACCACCTGCACAGCTTGTCGCCGAGCATAAAAAGGGGCTTAGCTTACGGGCCTTTTCGACTCTTGGGGCTTTCTATAGAGTAGACTCCACGGAAGCCTCGGCCGTTCGTTTCCCGTCGTTCCGAGCTTCGAGTCCTTTAGTGCTGCGGTGTTGAAGTCAGAACATCGGCCTCGCCTCCACCCCCGAGCCAGCCGCACCCTAATCTTTCTTCTGAAAGCCACCGACGGGTCCGGGTATGCGGCGTCATACACGGCTTCAAAAACAGCTTCCTAAAGCCGACCCACTACCACCACCGCTGCCTTAATGATTTTATTGACTGCCCTTACTGGCTTTCTGGCTCCACCCGTCCCCTCGCGCCGGAGTCACCGTGATGCACTGCTGGCGTTTCGGAGACGCCTTGCCTTCGCGAGTCGACGTTGCCATATCACGGCCTTTTCGGACATGTAGATTCTTCTCGGACAGCTTGAACATGTTGTGCGAGTTTGTTTATACGAAATAGTGGGTCTTTTTAAGATAGCATTCCTATTTTTAAGTACTTGTCTTCTTATGATAAACTTTTTGTGTCATTCTTTGTTGAAAGAGTATCCACATTGTGGTTTAGGTGCAAATGGAGCAGACTCAATTTTTCTAAAGAATACTCTAGCGAGGATTATAATGACCTAGATATTGGCGACCGGTAAAACTCCAAGAAGAATGCTCTAGCTTCGTGTTTGACTTCTTTTTGAACGAGAAGTTTCATCTTCTGTCACTAATTTTATGTAACGACACGGTGTAGAAGTGTCGATTATTCAATATTCCCATTCATTTGAGACTTTCAGTAATTCCCGTTGTCATGAAACAAACTTGACAACGGGAATGTATAATATTGTGCGTAAGTATTTTGTATAAGATATTGTATATAACTTGTCGTGCGAGAATAATTGATTTTTCCATGATCGGAAGCATAATTACATATTTTTTACGAAATTTTCAATTAGATTCTGTGCTTGAACGTTGAAATCGTCTGTATTGAAACTGAAGTAATGCAACCTTTACCTTGTATTACTAACATACGAATAATTCGAGTAGAAATAGTACGTGTAACAAAAGAATGTGTCAAATTCGAAAACTAATTAAAAATTATCATAGGGAAATTATTTCATTTACAGTATCTCGTCCATTTACTTTGTTTGTATGAATCGAGGACTGTCAAATTATTCATCCTCGGGGTCCTTTACAATCCGTAGCGTGGTGTTGTATCGCCATTGTAAACCATTGTTGGGGGTGTGATTATTGGTAACCGGTCGAATACGCTCTTGTGAATGAAGTAATTGGAGAAGATTCTGTGCCTGAAAGTTTTAAAGATACATCCTTTATTGATGGCATACCATAAGTATAAAAAAAATGTTTTTAAACGGTGCAATCTTTGGTTACTGCGCCTGATTATAAGATCATGAAAAATTTAAATAAAAATTACGGAACGTATTATCATTTGGCATGTTGACAGTTCTAAGTTATTTTTACTGTTGGATTCGTAAGATGATTTCCTCTGTTTCCAATATCTCGGACGACCTTGCTAATCGCTCTCCCGTCCGAGAACTCTGGGTTAGGTCATGCTAACGAGAGATATGGGAGATCGCGTCTAGTTTCTCAGGATCATCGTATTACCCCTCGCTCCGCCTAAGTCTTACAGTTTTGGGAGCGGATACCGCAAGAGAAGCCATGCAATGTTATAACCGAGCCGTGGTCCGCATCGGGGGCGGTGCGACCAACCAGTGGCCGTGGCTGCGGGAATGAGGGGTAGGGAAGTGGCCTGCTGGACGACTCGATTCGGGATGTACTGTCGCCACTCCGCGCTAGCCATCGTGAGACTGCGGTTAAACATACACTCCGTTTCTCGCGAGATGCGTCCAAAGAGGTTGTCGGGAAGAAATCGTTTTGCCTGGCGATTCTTCATCGTGACATGACCAGTTTCGATCGTAATTAAGTAAAGTACATCTTCGTCCCCGAGGTTAAGTCTACTTTAGTCCATTTAACTCGTTTGAATGATCAAGTTGAAGAAATCCTGGAATGTTTTTTGGTAATGGGGGTTTAAAAATGCTGTTAATAAATAACTTTTGGGGACGAAAGCAACACGTGGAGTGTGTTGTGGAATTGTGGAAGTATCGGCATACTATCACTTCTTCAACATAAAACGACGAAAATCGATGTTCGGTTATGACCGTTGGTAATATTCGTGAATTCTACTTCACAATTGCTGGAGTTTGATCTGAATCCCTCCGCTGAGTACTGAACGTGAGCAGCTCAATGATTGGGAGTGGAAACGTGAAACAGAGTGTAGACGTCGGGTGTGATGGTGGAGTGCGCACCTGGAGCCGTGTGGCCGCTAGCGAAGGATGGGTGGGTGGTGGCAAGGGAGGGGGGAGGGAAGGTCAGCTGTGCATGGGGCGAGGACAAGCCGTGCCGCGAGGTGAAGGGAGTATCCAATCACCGACGAGAGCAACTCGAGCCCTGAAAAGATCCAGTGCTTCCGCAGACTTCCTCGACTTTGCGGACGACTTCTAACATCACACCAGGCGCTTCTCCCCTTCTTTTTTCTACTGATTTGTAACTCACGAGGTGCGTTCGGTGGAAAAAGAGAACAAGGAGTCGCGTCGTGTTTCAGAGGGTGGAAATGATGTAATGGGACTATTCTTTGGGAATAGTTTGTGTGTGGAAGATCCAATGCGTTTCTGTATTTCTTTTCCGTTATTTGTCGTGAAACTATTTTGAGAACTTCAATTTCATTCCATCACAATCCACGGTAGAAATTTTCAAGCCAAGAAGTGTCTGTAATTCTTTTTTCAACGTCTCAAATATAACTATCGGCTCATGGGCGTATAATTCACACACCGTTAAAGAATTAAAACCTATGAAATTGTTATCTGGCATATAATGTTTAAAAAGGATTTATCCGTGCAAACCTGGGATTTTGTTTGTGAATGTGATAAAAGTTGCCTTTACATAAATAAAAAGCGAGTCATGAATTTCATGAGAATCCAACAACTGTTTTTTATATGTCTTATTATGTACACACTTATATATGTGTCATTTTCAGTGAAAGCGTGATCAATTAATCGATAAGTTAATTAATAAGAATGGTGAAACAACTACCAATGTATTACCTGCGCATCATAATGTCGACGAATCTGAATTCAAGAAAAAAAATTTCCGCAAAAAAATTCGAGTCTTCTATCTTGTGGTATGTGCGGGAGACCTGGGAGACAATGTATGACTTATTACTCGCACTATAGCAACACAATAATTCATCGGTTCTTAGTTGTGAAGTTTCTCTCAGTGAGAATGAAGCGTATTTTGTTTAATTTGGTAAAGGTGATTGCATCGAGCGTCATCCGATAAAACTATTTGCAAAAGTATTCTGAAGTGCATCTCTTTCCACTTACTTTATCCACACCTATGAAACCGAGTTTAGTCCTAGAGAAAGCGCTCTCATCTATCGTTTCGTCTTCTGATTGTTTGTTGTATGTCGTATTCTGTGCACTTTCATTACAGATCACTTTGACGCGCTATTGTTCTCGGTGAATCTCTTCTCTTAACCTCTCTCCTTTTTATTTTTAGGGGAAATAAAATCGCTGTGTTTGACGCAAGTTGTTTTTGCGCGTAGCGTAGCGATCGCGCGTGGCCCCGAGCGCAGCGGAGGAGAGCCGAGCCCTGCCTATCAAGTGCGTCTCTCAGGAGGATGCGATTTCTATTTTTGCTTTTAGTTGGCCCTTTGTTCGGGCCGGGCGGCGGCCGCTGCGGGCCGGAGGCCCTGGGGCTGGGTTTGGGCCTCGGCGTTGGCGTCGGGCTGGCGCCTGCCTATCGCTTCGCCAGCGTCGCCCCCGGCCTCGCGAAAGGTCGACACTTCCTGTACGACCAAGGTAGGCAGAGCCTCTCTAACGCCCGTCACTTAAGTGTGTTATGTCATTTCAGCGTCCCCCCCCCCTCGCGCCGCTGGACAGGCTTTTCGAGCGAGTAGTGGATGTCATGCACTTGTCCGGCTGGCTAGCATTTTCTTTCTATGGGATTCTCTTCCTAAACCCACATTTCTCAAGCAAGCTTTATTTACATATTTGGGTCGCCGTGGTGGAGGTGTGGTGTTTCAAGGGAGCGTCATTTTAATGCTTTGTTGCGCTGATTTGGTTGCTTTATGTGGCATATTTTTTTCTGCAATTTATAACTTGCACGTCATTTTCTTTTTTTCTCAGATTCAATGTATATTGTGAGTATTGCATTTTTTTCGTAGTTGCACGATATGCATTCTCCTTGACCCTAACTATATGAATCCAATTTGGTGCCTTCTTGCCTTTAACAAGTAAATATTAGACGATGTTGAACGTAGGTGGGCGGAGATTTTGAGATTGACTTTTTGTATACAGAATTTTCTGAAAGGTAAACTAATAGTTTTATTACGACCGTCATACCATTAAATTCTACGTGTAGTGTTTATGGGGAATGGAGTATGTGGAAATATATTTCTTTCTATCAATTGCTTCGTGTGATGCTAGTTTTTAAGAATGCGTGATGTTCGAAAAAAGTTCTAGCCAACACACTTCTTAAATCTGATTCTATCAGGATGTTCTTAGCCGACTCGTTTATTGGATTGTCAGAGTGAAGCAGAGTGTAAATATTAAAAATGTATCAAAGATATTTTTGTTTAACAAATATCACTTTCCATTCATACGAGGGTTGGTACTATTCGAAATCAGTTTTTCTAGGATATATTTTGCCCCTGTGCGGGTTATTTTCCAACGACTAGTGAATTTCATGCAAACGTTCAGGTACAAGTAGCAATCGTGTAAACTAAGTTTCTGTTCCATTGGTGTTTCGTGTACTTTCCTTTCTTGTATTTCGGTATTCGTTCCCGACGAAGTGAGACCGTATGGAAAATATCTTTTCGACGCTATGAGGGATCCCTTGTCTCCCCATATCCTCGTGCGCGGGAACCCTCGACGGGCCCTCGTCTCTTCGTGCTTCGGCCGCTCCGCCGTCTGGACACGTCCCGCGTGTGTCCGTCTGTCTGCCCTGCTGCCGCCACGGCGCCGGTTGTCAACCCCGCTGGTGTCAGTGGGAACGGCGTGTCTTCGCGCCGCAGCCCCGCCTCGCGCGCACGGATTAGGCGGAGTCCGGGAAGAATCGCAATGAGGTCGATTTGCATTCGAGGTAACGAGGCTCCGGCGATCGACGACATCTGCCGCTTGCGGGGAGGGCGACCGCGATGTTAACTTTTGCGCGCACGGCCTCACGGACGCCCGGCGCCGGAGCATTAGCGGCTGGCGCTGCTTGCCGCTGGCGGCCCTTCGAGAAGGGAGACAGGGTGGCGGGCAGCGGGCGAGCGAACGTGGACCGGCGGACACACCACGAAGGAGAGAGACGAGGACTGACGGCGAGGGAGAACGCGGTCTTCGCAACTTCCCCCGGGACTGTTGATCAGCTCTGATTCCGGTCTGCGATGATGCCATTCAACGCATACTGATGACGGCGAGGAGGGATCCGCCGGCGATGCTCGATAGGCGACTCTTCAAGATTTGCTTCATTGCGGCAGATTAAAAAAAAAGTGTTGTAGACATATTTTACTTTCGCATTTTTATCGAATCCACATCTTTTGGTGCGAGTCTACTTCGGGGAATAGAAATTCGTGTTATTCGTCGTTAAAGTATATTACTGTTTTCTAACTTTATTTTTTGCACCCACGAACTTCCGTTCATTAGTTGAAATGTACGTTGAACGTGTGAAATGAATGATGAGATGATAAACTTCCGGGTATGAAGTTCCCGGTATCAGATACTCCACGTTAAATTCATTTCGAAATTCAATTATTCCGTTCTAGTTCAGAAAACTCGATTCATTAAATCCGAGAAATAGATTTCATTTCGATCATTTTTATTAGTATTTTACTGCTCTATTTTCTTACGCTTCGGAGAAAATTTGTGCGCGCTTAATTTCGACTAAATTGATTCTTTTTCTGTCTCAATCGATTGTTCTGTGTATAAAAAAGGGAATAAAGCTCGGAACATCACCGGGGATGGCTGCCCCTTGATTGTGTTCTTCACTACGATTTATGTATTTACCCAAAAAAATAATTTTATCTTAAATCAGACGTTCGTTAATATCGGAAAAGCGAATGAGTCGGTCCTGTGGAGGAAGGAGATAATCCTTCTCCGATTCTCTGGTATGCGGGTGAAATCAAACTCGGAGTCCCTCGCTCTCAGGGTGGAAATGCATGAGAATCCCTTGCCCTGGAACTACATGCCCCTATTGGAGGTTTACACGTTGTAAAAAAACATTTTTCCATTCCTTAGATCGCGCACGTCGAAATTGATCGGATAGGTTGTGCTTTAGCTTCCGCCTTGCTGCGTTTGATTTTAATGTTCTATTTTAAGTTAGAAGGAGGGTTCGCTATTTTAGGAGTTCTATTTTTTTTTGACCCCGCCGAGAATTGAAACGTGAGTGATTCCAGTGGCGAGCGAGCGTGCTAACGCTGAGCCACAATGGGAATTTTTCTATTTGCTTCCAATGTAAAGGAAAATAATATAATGTTTTATTTTTGAGTACTTATTTTATAATGTAAATACATTTTCGAAGTGCGCAAAACTAATAATGTACAACATAGTACTCTTAGCTCTTAATCAATGAAACCACTTTTTAAACTGAACTTCGTGGCGAAAAATACCGAGTGAGGTACTATGTTCCTAATAGACGGTAAGCACTTCGTTTCTATTCCTTATTCTACTTTTGGAGTTTGGATGCTCAGAAATGGAGAATGTATTCGTTACCGGACTTGCTTCAGTTCTTAAAAGAAAAAATGAGGTTGACTGCGGATTTCTTATTTCCCTCGAAGTACGAATATATTTTCAGAAATTTGAAACTTTCCTTGCGCCTCGTGGCCCGAATGTTGTATCATGTTTGTAAATACTATTTGTTACGTTTGCACTTTCTTCACAATTGCTTTTCTCAACTCTTGACAGATTAATTAAACTTTATTATCGATGACCATTGATAACTTTTGAATCGCGCTCAATATTGATGATATTCAATCACATCATTGCATTAATATTAATGACATCAAACGATCAGTGAACGTTTCAATTATTGGAATGTTATCGAGTCTTAATTAAATTATCGAACCAATACGTATGTTTCAAACTCAAGTTCTTCTATTATCCCTTTAGCTACCGCACTCAGCTAGGTAATGGTTTGGAATGCACAAATAATTGTTACACATAGAATTTATTAGGGAACACTGAATGTGAATTTATTGAAGAAATAAAAGTTTGTCAGTATTTCCTTCTCCACATACATTGCAGAAGTGAAGTATGAGACTCTTTTCTGTTCACATAACAAACATTATTAAATGTCGTGCCATAATTAATTTTTCTAGTCCGCTTTTGAATATGACTCATTTTCGCGAAGAAAAAAGAGACAATCAAAAACATTGAGTGTTGTTCCGGGGTCGTCCATAATTTGTTTTAAAGAATTGCGGCGTATCTGTGTTGTAAATTCACCATTTCTCGAATCAGTTTCGCTTCTCGAAGTGGCGTGTGAGCTTGATGGCTTTCACTGCGTGCCTTCAGGCGTTGTAGCTTGAGCCTGTGCGAGACGCTGCAGAGGGCTTTCGTGGGGCAGCGTGGCGAGAACGCAGGGGCGAGCTGAGGACGGAGACCGTTTGTTGGCGGCAGGGTCCACTTTAAGGCGTCTCACACTGGGCATCCTACCTGGCATTCAGTTCTGGCGAACCATGTATCTGGGTAGCATTTATATTCTAATAGCAGTGATGAGAGAAGAATTAATGGTCTTAAGAAATTATCGAGATAACCCTTTTAATAGGAAATTCAATTTTTAGTATCCAAATTATTCATTAATTTCCATTATCTATTCTCAACCAGTAAGAGGATATTACTTCTTAGTCAAAGATCGAAGGGTCGTCTCAAACATTAAATTATGAAAAGATACTAGTATTCACTGAAGTCTTACCGTACTACATATCGATATACTGAAGAAACATAAATATAAATCTTGAAAATGAGACTATTAAATGGACATTGGTAGCGCACCAGCGCATAATGCTTGTGGTCCCGGACTCGATTCCCGTTCCTGTCTCCTATTTTCATTCGACATAACCGGATTAATTCAAAAGAATTAAGACCACTCAATTTGGAGTATGGTTTTAATTTTGTGTTCAAGTGGATCACTGGGTTGGGTGAATACCTGTTCGCAGAATGAATATTAACGAGGATGTTCTTCAAACATCAGTTACGGAATTAATATATTTTCGCTTAGTTTTTTTTCTCACGAAACTGGATGGTGACTCGCGCTTCGGATGCTAAGACCGGTGTTACACGGTCATATTTCTATGTCATATATCTATGATCAAAGATATATGATCAAGAATATGACCGCGCAATGCACAAGTTTTGGTCATAGTTCAACTATGATCATATATCTATGACATAAGTATGACCGTGTAATACCGGCCTAAGGAATTGATTCTACCTGTTGAATCGGCTCAATAACTATTTTAATGGCTCAATCTCTGTCGCATTTCAAGTTATTATGTGATGAATGTTCGTAGGAATTTTATTTGTTGTTCCGAGGATCTCTTCTCTTCCGCTCGGAGTCCAACGTGTAGCGACGCGTGTGCCCTCTGCGGCTTACGGCTCCCGGCAGCGGCGGTGCAGACGTGCGAGGGGTTTTTGGCGCGGGGATAAAGACTTCGTTCAGCGCGTGATGGAGGAGTGTGTGCACAATCTGGAACGCAAACGCTGCGGGCGCAGTTGCAGTCGCCGGCGATTGCTCAGCCTCCGCTCCCGGCCTCTCCTCGCCTTTTGCAGCGTTGCAATGCCCTTTCCTCCTACCTACCTATCCTTCTCTCTACGTTTCTCGCTTTTTTCATACTTTCCCTGCATTCTTTATCCGTTTGTTTTTTCTTAAAATTTTCTCGCTCCTATCGTTCACCTGTTCGCTTATCTATCGCTGTTTTTTCTGATAAATCAAAATAAATTAATTTATTGTCAGAAACGTAGTTGCAAACTACGTATGACTACGAGGGAGATCACAAACTAAGTTACTTTCCGGAAACAAGCAAGGGACCATCCCATCAATTCCGATCAGGGGCCCGAGAGTAGTGGCGGATTTAATACTGATAAAAATATTTAAAAATCATTTACGCAATTTTTTTATCCGAAGGAAAACCGGAGAGAAACCTGGGCCGGGATCAGTGTTTCACTTTTTTCAATTTCGAGGTAGGTGTCCAGTTCATCTTTGTCTCTCCCTTTTCTCATCGCTCGCCTTGGACTCGTGTCTTTTCCTCATTGGCCACTTCGTTCCCATTCGCTGTCCCGTTCTCTCTCCCCACGTTCCACACGCGTTGCGGGCGCAAGCGCGCTTGTATCACTGCACGCGTTTTTTTTTCGTTCACCCGCAAATCATGTTTGCATTTGCGACTTGTCGGTTTTGACTATTGATCTAAAGGAGTTCAAACAATGCGACGACTTCAAATACGACGGTTTGTGTGCGCGCGCCAGCGAGCGACCGCTCCTGGCTTCCCAGTTGAGCACCTCTGTTCACGCTCCTCGTTTTTATCCACTCCGTTTATCGGCGAAAGCGATTGTGATAAGAGCTAAAATATTACTCTACGGTATGTAAAAAGAGTTAGTGACATGGGTTTCGACAAAGGTGTGCAATGAACGTTGAGCTGCGGAATAAATACCTCCTAATTCGCTTTAGCGTTTGTTTGCCCACAAGTTAGTTTTTTAATTGATTACGCTAATGTAGTTAATAAATAAAATGTATTAATCGCGCTGGAATTAAATATAATTTATTTATCAAACGTTACATAATAATTTGTGATGAACAATATTTTGAATCTAGTGTGGTTTACTAGTTTTCTTGACATTCAAAGAATGTCTCATAAATAATCAATGCGAGTGTTACTGTGTCGGTATATATTTGTTTGTTTTTTTAAATTTCCTTGTTCTGGTATTCGTAGGAACAGCTCGATGAATTTCTTTCTCCGAGTCATGATGCCGAAGCATCAATTACTTCTCCTTTTTATCTTCGTGTATACTGTGCTCTCCAATCTGTTTATTCTTCTTTGCTGTGCGGGTGTGACATTTTTGAGGTGAAATGATTCTTTGCTTGCTTTTCCGCTGAATGAATTGCTTGAAAATCCATGATTCTTTGTTTGGGTTGCATTGCATTGGCAATGTTCTAGCTATGTTTGCCAAGCAAGCTTGGCAGTCGTATTTACACAAACTGTCCCTTTGTGATACGGCACAGTTGTCTAACTCAACCATGTAGATAGGTTAAAGGCGTTATTTCTGATGATTGCTTGGCATTAAATTGTTTTGCTATGGTTCTAGTTTATGATTACTTCTTGCCCAAAATTTTGGGAGAGTGTAATCATACAGTTGAAGCCAATGGGAATGCTATTAAGCTTGTTCGGCATGTACATTTTGAATAGCCTTTTATGAATTGCTTTTAATGTCTAGCTTTGGGCCTTTTAATCGCTACCATTTGCCCTGATTTGAACTATAGAATTCTAGTCGCTCTTTTAGAGGCCTTTATGACTGGAGTTCATCGCAACGTTTAAAAATCGTACTGTTTCTGCATGTTTCAATATTTGAACGACTGTAAAGCAAGGGAAGACAAATGTACTTAAGTCTTGTGCATTTATGGTGATTTAAAAAGTGTTCGACGTTTCGTGTTGTATGGAAATAAGTGTAAATAAATTATGACAAATGTTTGGGAAACGATCGTATTTGATTGAAGCACGTTGTTCGATGGTGTTAAACGTTTAGTTTAATTTCATTCTTTGTGTAAATAGTTAACGATTTCTAGCTCAGTATTCTGTTGAACGAGAAGGGAAGTGAAATAGACTTGTCGAATGTGTGAATTTGTCGACCGGATTCCTTGGTGTGTAGCAGCTGAATGCTGTTCTGAGTTATGAAACACTTACATAGGAAGTCTGAATGTTTGTTTTACCTCTTGCGCGTACATCAGTTAATTCTTCCAACGAGTGAAGTAAGATTTATGATTTGTTGAAGCATTGCTGCAAACTTTTTCTTACTACTGCCGAAGTTGTAGCTTTATTTTGATTCACATCTCACTTTTATCTCCAGTCATTTTTGAACAAATTTCTTGTTAGATCATGATTCTACAATGTTTTTTTCTACCATAGTGTATTAAAAGTAATGTGAAGAGTATATTTCACTGCATTTCCATTCTTACGTTTTAACTACAATTTTATGAACTGTGTAATTCATAGAGCTAATATGAATTGTTTTATTTAGCGATTATGATAGTACTTTTAGAAGTAATTGTTAGCAATATCCTATGTTAATTTATCATGTTCCTGTTGTGGTTGCAAGTCCTTCACTCTGTATTACAGCGAGTTCGGGTTATACGCTTTTGTCCTTTCAAGTGCATCACATTATGGATTTGACGAAGCCGTTTTAATAGGCTTAATTAGTGTTGCCGGTTACATAGTGATTATCACTTACGGAAATATGAAGCACAAGTACTTACAGTTAATCCATCACGATTTTCATATGGGATTTTGTGCACTGTGTAAATACCTTCGATATGTTTCTCCTCTTTGTAGTAGAATGCACATTTGCATCGTTAACTATACGTGGAAAGCTCTTTAGCCGGTTTTTCATTACGACGACAAATGACATATTACCTTTTTTCGGGTTACAAGTGAATGGCTTCGTGTGAAACATTTTTCTCTCCCTCTCATTAAATTTGTAGTATTATACAACATTGAGTTATTTCATTTCAATACAATTCTTCTTGTTACTGTTCTAGGAACTGATCTTTTTGTGATTGAATAATTGTAATGTAATTATAGAATATGGAAGGAACGGTGCACGTGTTGGACCTTGAGTACAGTTTTTAATAAATTTAAGGAATTTTTTTGTCTAAAGTGACATGAACTAATTTCTGGAAAATTTTACTTGTAAAATGATGTGGCAAGAGACATGCTCACTCAGCTAAGCTTTCCTTGATATTACGGTATGTAACATTCACAGATTCGGATTTCCGCAGTTCCTTCGGCATACTGCATGCATTATCGTCATCATCCACTCATAGGCTTCAAGAACCTCCATGAAAACGTCTGAAATTGTTGTATATCCTGTCTACCTTCATACCTTATATCGTAAATTTGTTGACACATGACCTTGGTAAATGGACTTCGTTTTAGGCATATTGTAATTTGTAACAGGATTAAGTACCCTCTCGTGCTGGTGGATGTCTGTTTATTGATCTTGACGAACGCTAAATGTTGTTGCATTTTGTCACTCGCTTATTTGTGTTCGTAAAGTTTGCAGCGTGGTTGCCTTCTTTCGTTCTTAGACACATTTTTGGAACAAGAAATTGAGTCAATGGTATAAATATTTCCCTGTCTATTGTGGTGAATTTTTCTTGACAGTGGAGATAACATGGAGCTTGTGGTGTTGATTAGTTTCCGAAGAGCGTTGATCGAACTACCTTGTAATAAGGATAGAATCATATAGTTTTGGGAGGTATTTCTCAGTTTGACTTCTGATGTTCGGTGTGTTCAGTACACTTTCTGTTCATACAATCTGTCATTGATTGCTGTAAAGTTGAAAGTTTTACCGTTTCTCACAGTCGGCTAATGGGAGAAAAAAAAGGTGAATGATTGGATTCTTCTCCCTCTGGGGCTTCGTTAGTGAAGGCTTAATTATTGAACCTTCCATGTTATTTTCATGCCTTATTCATTTCTATTATGAACTTGTCTTATTCACTCTATATTTTATGTCTATTTCTTTGATCGCAAATACTACAAAAATTTCACCAGATCATTGTTTCAGATGTGAAGCGTTTTGTCTATCAAGCAAATGAACAGAGAACTCGCAGCTTTTTTTGGTATTATTAATGACCGAACTACAAATAAATTCGTGAAAGATTGTGACAATCAGAATCTTCGGGAAATGTTGAAGAGTTATAAGGACAGAAACTCCGTTCTGTGGGAGGGATTCCTGTAGTATTCAGAAAGTTTTACTTCATATTTTGTTTTGCCTATGATCAAATATTTATCTCCTCGTTGCGTGCGCACTTGGAATGTAGCTCTGCATTTATTTCTTCGAACATAGCCCTCAATCGAATATGCTCGTAAATACACTTTATTTCCGTTGATCGTAAACCGGAAGAAAATTTGGGCGAGCTGAGTTGTACCTATTACTGATGAGACGAAAATGGTCATCCACTCATCCAGTGGCGATTGCGGAGGTGAACTGCTCGCTTGACGTAGTACGTAGTGACCATTCCTACAGGATGTATGGCGTGAAAGGCGTATTTTTTTCATACAAATGATAAAGAATATATCTAAAACAATACACAAGAATCAGTTTGGTAAAGAATGAGAAATAGACCGTTCAGTCTGTAGAATCCAAGTACATTAACTGATTTGAATCGTATTTTCATAGTTCATTTTGGTGCTCCCCATTTTGTAATATAAGTTACCAATTATTAAGTTTACCTGGTTGTCCTAAAATTTACTTTATTTAAAACTTGAACATCGCTCGATTAATTATGTTATTCTTTTGCTGGTGCTGAAATTAATTTAAACTCAAAAGAAACAGAGTAAATGAACAATTTAGAAAAAAGGGGGGTAATGTGAAGGTATTAAATTTCATGAATTGTAACTCTGAAAACTCTGAAAATTTCAAGTTCGTGCGTAAACTTCAGGATCCTTTCAATTGCCTCCCTATGCTTACAAATTATTGAGTTATCGAAATGCAGAATTTAACTTTCGCTATACTTTACGGTTGAAATGTGAAAGAATTTTCCTTTGAATGTGTCTCAAAATGTGAGAATCTTCTTCAAATCCTTTTAAGTATGTTATATATTTTCATAGATGTAAAAAGATGTTTTTGAATGTGAAATTAATTTTTTGATGCGGAGTAGGAGAAAATTAATCTTGTTAAATTTAAAATGCGTGATAATTTCATTCCATATTATGGTGATGGTTCCCAAAAAGGGTTGATTTTACCGAGTAGCACCGAAGACGCTCTGCTAGAATCGGGGAAGAATTGTCGATGTTTCTTTTTTGTGAAGGTGACACTAGCAATGAGAAGTAGAACTGATTTCTTTCTTTTTATTGTAACTGTTATTCTACAGAGTATTTTGAATAATGACGAAGGGAAAGCATGATTTTTTTTCTTCTAGCAGTTCATAGTGCAGTATAAAGACAATTCAGGAACTCGCTTGACTAATTTGAAATGCCCAAGAGCATGGAAAAAGAAGGCGGCGGAGCGCTGCTTCACAGCTCGGAAAGAGTGAAATATCTTTTTGTGATGTCCAGTGACCTATAAGTGATTTAAAAATACAACGGAAAATTTACTACAAATTAAAGTAAACTTCCATTACTTTCGTGATTTAATTTTTTTTTTTTTTGAAAATAAGAGTTTCCTCCTTAAAACGTAATTTATTACACCTTCAAGCATAATTGCAATTATTTTATTTCAATGACCGGTGAGGTATGTTTCTCAAGTTGAAATCACAATAAGTACATGTTACTCTCTTTATTTACGCCCTTTTCAGACACTCGAGTGCTTTAATTCTACCTTAACTTGGTGCCGTTTGAACGTCCCAGAATTACTTTTCCTCTAAGTGCTCTTCCGAGCTAAGCTGCTTCCGAAATGCCGTTAACGCACTCCGAGGATCATTGAAAAGACAGTCGACTGTTTCTTGCTCGCCGATTGTCATCCAAACGCCAACATTGATATCCGGTAAACCCGACAGGGGAAACGTATTAGTGACGTCTTTTGCGTCCCTCCCCGTTTGTCGTGAGGTCAACCGAGTGGCTGTTCGCAGCGTGTGCCCGCGTAAGTGGCCGTGCGGATACGGAGGTTGTGACGGGGTCGGTGTGTGTGTGAGGGAAAGAGAGAGAGGACGATAGCGGAGGGTGCGCCGATACTCCCGGACCCTCTTCCGAAGAAGACAAAGTAGAGCGGGGCGGATCCTTGTGTCCTCGCCACCACCGTCCTCATCCTCTCGAATCCTGGTTGCCGACGGCAGGCGCGTGTCTCTTTGTGGACTGCACAGGCTCGGTCGGGGTTTGGTTGCTAGGCGTGGTGATTATCTGCACAACTCATGCAGGGAGCCTCCCCCGTTAACAGGATTTACTATTTGTAAATCTCCCCGTTAAAAAAACACGTCTCGGAAGAACTTGAACTCGGTCCGGCTGCGGAATTGTTCCCGCATGTTCGACCTTTGTGACAATAGGTGTAAAGATTTTCGATTATCAGGGCGAGTCACTTTGCAGTTGAACGGTTTTCTTTGGGTGGATGGGTGCACATTCATCCCGAATCATTTGCTTAAGAGTACAGAAGCAGAAAACGATTGTACATTAACATTTCATAATCCTTTATGATCGTGTCGTTACGGTCTTGTTGACTTCTGTATCTCTCAGAATGACTTTGAAAGGCAGTAGCCGCCGCACAATAGATTTTTTTTTCGAAGTTAGTAAATAGAAGGACGACTAATTCTATTTTATAAGTTTATTATTTTATTAGTGAACATTATATTTTATTAATATGTAGAGGTGTAAGCAAATTACATTGATAATTATATATCTTACTTCATCCGGAGGGAAATATTTCCCTCGTTCTCTCTTGCACGAAATA
This sequence comes from Laupala kohalensis, assembly GCA_002313205.1. Taxonomy (NCBI): domain Eukaryota; kingdom Metazoa; phylum Arthropoda; class Insecta; order Orthoptera; family Trigonidiidae; genus Laupala; species Laupala kohalensis. The sequence continues at coordinate 397,240 of NNCF01130869.1, read as the reverse complement.
TATTACTGGGAAAAGAAATATTTAATTACATATCGTGTACGACCATACACAATTTTCTTATAATTAAGTGTTGAACAATATTTATTTTGGGTCTTAAAACCCACCGGTCGTCTTGAAGTCTACTATCGCGTAATAAGGAGAGTATCTGCCTATTATTGACACTATGGGATAGTTGATTCTGAAACGTTAATGACTATTTAGACATAAGTTTCAATGTGTTACGAGCTTGAAGTTAATCGAAGGAAATTCGATCTTAACCCTTTTTTGTATTTTTTTCGAAATACTGTAGCTCTGCGAGTAGGTTTCCTTCAGTAATTTATTGCAACATTACTGTACTTCTTGAAGGAACTTCAATGATTCTCTCGTTTTGTTTGCTGGAATTTTATCAAACCTATCAATGGGTTTTCATCGTCCGCTTTGTAATTTTTCTTCAGGTCTGTAGTATAAAGTTTTTTCCCAGCTTCTCGTAAGTCTCCCGTAGTTTCTTTGGAATCTACTAATCTTTTTGAAACTTCACTATCTGTGTAGCATTGTTTTGGGACCTTGGATTAAAGATTTTTACCTGCGTTTTCATGATAGTTTACAGGTAACTATTTAACGAATTGAGAAACTGTCATGGTTCTGAGTCCCGTTAAATGCGAACTGCCCTAAATGCGAATCATCAATCTAAGTATGAGAATGCGACGTTTCTTGGATGTTGAAACATTATTACTGAAGAAACTCTGATCTGCCAGTGCACACAACCTAATTCAATATCACGTAAGTACTCGTTACGTAGTTCATGCGGAGCTTTGTTTTCGTAGGAAATGAGGATTTATTAAGCCACTGTCAGTATTAAAAAGGCGAGTACGAGCAATGACAATCGGTCACGCGACCAGGCGAGGGTGACCTCGTGAATCCGGGAGAGAGGAGTATTGAAGCTGTAGATGGGGAGGGGTGGACGAAGGTTCACTTACTTGGAACGACAATTAAGCTGCTCGGAGGGTGCGCCTGTGATTTTGCGTTGTTAGCCTCATTGCAGCGCCGTCGCAAGTGCTTTGTGCTGCCGCCATGTCGCGATATCATCTTGGCTGTTGAAGACTCCGTCGTGAACGGCTAGCCATCCAGCGGACTCCCTCGATGAGCGGAGGGTTGCGATCGGGAGGCGCTGGATGAGACTAGTTGATACCTTGGCCCGGAGGGGATCAAAGTAGTGTTGGTGTGAAATAGAGTGGAAGAATTTCGAGCCGCCTTTGGCGACGTTCAGATCAGTTGGTCTTCTTTCCCACAGTATTACTTAGTTCTGGGAGAATGTGCGGAGGAGAGATTTTGGGGTCAGGGAGAGTAACCTGCTCAACTCTTATATCCTTCGGCCGAGCGTGGAATCGAACTTGCATTTTCCTGCTTCGAAGCGAGAGGGGAGATTAAACGCTACCACTTCTTCATCAAGTGCTGGTACCTGAGGATGATGTGTGGGATTTGCCACTGAGAAGTGCTTGAAGAACAGAGGAATGCATCTCGTGTATGAGGCAGGATGCAGGGAGATGATGGCAACATGTACCCGTGCCTCTATAGGTCTCGAGATTGAATTGGCCGGAAGGAGTGGTGCTTGCTGAACGAATGTCGAGAACTCTGAGAAAGATCTGAGGGGAATCAGTGTGTCACTTTCGCATTGAAAGCTATGGGATGGGCAGAACGAGTGCATCCTGCTGTCGACTTCGCTAGTTCCCTTGCGCCCGGGGGTGCATTGCTTCCGAAGGGGGAGGGGCGAGGAGCTCCGCGAGGGAGTCGCGTGCGACCGTGCCCCGGTTACGATCCTCTTGACGCCCTTTTCCACTCCTTCCCCTTTCCGCGCCTTGCCCCTCTCATCGCCTTCGTAGTCGCCTTGCTCCCATCCTGCGTCGGGATTGACAAAAAATGTAATACATTTTCACAAGCGAAGGAGGGGGGGAGGTGGAGCCGTTCGCTTTATCAGCGCAGCGTCGAGTCGTTATAACGGGGGAGTAAGCTTCACAACAAACGGAGAAGAGGTGGCCCCTTTTATCTGAAACTAACATAATTAAACGACAAGCAGCAGCGTAATTTCACTTAATTAAATTCCCTTCTTTCGGGGACGATATGAACTTTTTCCAGCCAATGAACATTAAAACTCGGCGTTTAATTTCATCAGGTCTAAAAGATTTGACCATGCGGGAGGGGGAAGAGAAAATAAGGCGCTAGAAAAAAAGCTAAGGCGCAAAGGAAAGACTGAGGAGGGCAAACGCTGGAGGAGGGAAGAAGATGAGAGGGGAAGCGGATTCGAGAAGGAAAGGAGACCGCGAAACGTCTTTGTGCGCTGCGGCAGAGGGCAAGAGGAGGTGGAGACATGGCGCTTATCTCTGGTTCTTTTTACGCCTGAGTTCCGAGGGTATTAAATGACGAGGTAAGAATGAAGAACAATATTGGCTACGTGAGCTTTTAGATCGAACTGCGCCAGATAGTATCTTCTCCTTCGGGGAAACTTATCAGTTTGAGGAATTCAAGATTTTTTTGTCCCCATTTACGTAAAATATAAAAAGTAGCTTTTTTATTTGAATTCTGTTCCAAACTCACCAGAAAAGTATGTAATTGGTTGAGGAAAATTTCGAGGTGACCTTTTTCTTGAGGATTGGGTATTGTTTGAATTTTGAAGTGCATATGGAATTCGTCTTTTCGACAACTCGAGATTGACATTTGTGTACGAACCGAGGCGACTGGCCTTCTCAATAATGCCGTAACGACGTGTTGGTTGTTGAAAATAGACGTCTTTTTACGAGAAATTATAGATATCCATGTCATCTGAGAATTTGTTTTGTTAGTCCTTTTTTTTGGAAGACATGTCATTGATTATGGTAAATACAATAAAAAGTCCGAAGGTTACTTTTTGGCATTTGTACTTAGTCATATACTTTTCGTACATTATTTCGAGACACTTTGAGGTTTTGGATAATTAAAAATAAACTTATTTAATATACCCAGAAAACTACGTTTATTTAATTAATTTGGAGCGAACATTTGTTGCCACTTTGTAAAAAAATAGAACCCGCTTAGCAACTTCTTTTCTAGAATGAGCGAGAATGTTTTAATGAAATTTCGTTTTGTGGTGTAATGATTGCACTTCCGAGCGGGACACATTGGATATCTTTTTTTCGAAGTGCTCCTGTTTATTTTGGGAATGTCTCTTTTAGATGAATCCAATACATTAATGTGTGTTATCGTAAGATATTATTTCTAAACGACAAAATATTAGTTGAATATCAGAAATAACAATTCGAATGTGGCGTGAAAATGATGACATTTCATAAGTCTTTGGAAGAACGAAGTGGTCGCTCGTTCGTTGAAATGTGATTGCATGGCGCGCGCTGGATGACGAGCAGTCAGCGAACGAGCGAGGGAGAGACGGACGACGCGCGACCATCCGTCGCTTGCCACACGCGGCTGCTCGCTATCCACCCTCCGCCCTCCACGCTATGCGCCTCAAACGCGTGTAATTAAGTTATTAATTTAAAAATGATTAACAATCGATACTGTTCCGTTTATTTCAATATACAGTTGGACTTTCCAACGCGTGCCTTTCGAGGACCCTATTCGTTTAACATTAGTTTCTGTCATCGCAATTGAGTACTGATAACTGCGAGTTTTTATTTACATATGTGAGGATGGCGATGTGTTCGCCTGCGGACGGATGTGTTTGATGGATCGCGTGTTTGCGAAGTGCGAGTGTGCGGTGGAATGGCGTCGTTTGACGAAGGACGCCGCTGATCACGCCTCTTCTCCGACAAATCGACACCTATCTCGACTGGAAGCATCAATCGCTCCGGCGAGGCGACTGGCGGCCACGTGTTAATTTTCGACGACGAATCTGGGCTCGCGAAAGAGAAATCGTGTGATTTACACCCTTCTAAATCACACTCGATTTATCGAGTTACCGAAAGCGTTATTACGGGCCCCTTGGCGTAATTGGAAGGATCCCTCTCACTTAAGCGAGTACTGCTCCCCTATCTTGAGTACGAGGCGGACCGTCACTGCCCGCCCTATATCCTTTTTGCCCCGCCACCCGCGAACACACGCCCGGGACATGGGACATTCGCGCCGCTCGCTTGGTCGAGCAACCGCGCGAGGGTCTTCTACCTTTGATTTCCAGCGTCCCCGTCTATTCCGCGTGTGCGAACCGTCGCCGACGCATTCCCGCGGACGCTATTGCCTGCCGCCTTTCCGTAATTTTGTTGCGTGCGAGCGCGCGGTGGGCGCTCAGAGTTTGATAGGCGCGCGTCGACGCCTCACGGAATCTTCGCCTTCCGCTTTCGGCCATGAATGTCCTTCCCCTCCGTGGAGCCAACCCCGGCTCGACCCTTCGTACTTTCTGTTGTCGCTCCCTTCAGTCGCCCTGTCCAGGCGTGTGACGGGTGCCGCTCTCGATGGTTGGGAGCAAGAAGTGACCCCGTCTTGCGGCGATGTGACACTTCCTGCAACATTATTTGATTAGCGGGATGGCGAACTTTAGCAAATTATACGCGGCAAAGTGCATTCCTTCCCGGTTCGAGTTGTTCGCAAATGTTCTGAAGCAACGCTGCGTGGATTTTTCTTGGAAAGTAGATGAAGGGACGTAAAACACATTCAGTATTCAATAATCGACGAATGAATTTTTTATTCTGCTTGTAACTTAAATTTTCTTCAGGATTGTGAAAGTCTCGTTATCGTGTGAAATGTGGGACCCCAAATGGTATTAGCCTCTGGATGTCTCTCTTCGATAATGTTTACGCTTGCCAGAGGGCGGAATTTTCTTTCGCCGTTCGTCTTGTTCCAGCTTAACGCTCCCCTTCCGGCTCTTGCGCTGATCAATTGTCCTCGATGTACATGCATATGAGAGTAGATGACACCCAATTTTTGTGCAATGACGGCCCTTCTTTCTCGTAGAACCTCCCCTCCGGTCGATCCCTGTAATCTCGGCAAACTGCTCTCTCACGTCGTGTCCTCAAACCCCATCTCCCGCAGAGGACTGCCTTCCTCGCCTTCCCCCTCACCGTAGCCCACCCCGCACTCCGCGGAAGCCCGTGGACCAGTCACCCCCATGATGCGGGCGCTTAGAGCCGTTGAGCCGGGGTTAACCGTATCGTATCCGATCCTGGCATCTCGCGATTCGTTGGCCGCGGTTGGCCCGCAACAAGCGTGATGGCTCTTCCGATTTCTTCTCTTGTTTCCCCATTTCGTAGTAAGCTTCACTTATTTTTCCGCATCCATCCTCTTTCGTTCTGCATCTCACGCTTACGTGGCCTATGGAGCACTGTTTGGAGTGTTTTATTTCTTGGAAAGTAAATATAATTATTTCGATTGGTGACGTTGGTACTCGACTTAAGTTGGTGTCTTATTCTGTGCTTTGTAATGGCCATGGATCTTTTGTGTGAGGGATTTTTGGAGGAGAGATATTCACATGACCTTAGTGCTCGTCTGAAGCCTTTCCCAGAGCACGCACCAAATTCGCCTAAGTTTTTTTGTGTCCTGCTTTTTATTTTTGCTTGGTTTATTGGAATTAATTTCCTGCTTTCCGTTACTCGCTTTACTAATTCACTAACACACTCCAATATCGTGTGCACTTGTGTTCGTGTTGATATTTCTTGTTTTATTTAGCATTTTCTTTAGCTTTCGGTGCTCCTTGACTTTGCAATTACTCTGTAAAATATTGATGTTGTGCGTACAGCAAGCGGCGGGGACGTTGGGAGTGTCAATGCAAGCGAACCTGCCTCAAGTTAGTCCAGATTTCGACTCGTGTATTATTGACTATGACGGAAAATTTAATCCCTGTGTTGGACGTACTTAATTTTTAATATTTTGAAAATAGATCAAAGTACAAATTACTTGCGGTAAACGGATTATCAAACATTCGATGCTCTAGTTGTTGATGTTGGCGTACTTGATCGAATTAATATCGACAACTGGGGGAATTTGCTTTTGAATTATATAAAGGATATTTTTAAATAAATAATTTTTTGCTTGTCAGTTGAAATGCGTTTTGTGTCCGTTTCGGTTTGGTAGTATTAGAAATACAGAAACAAGTCTGCGAGTCGCTTGCACTGATAAGATCTGGACTCGTCCCTTGCTCTTAGCTGTAACTACTTATGCGCTACACTGACGCCTGTTTTTCCCAAATTTGCAGATGGGGCCGGCTGGGGCCCGGGGAGGCCCCGCCCCGCCGCGCCCGGGCCTGATCACTTCTCGGGAGCGAAGATGTGGCAATGGCAGTTCCCTATGCACGGCGTAGGCCTCGGACTAGCGCGCGCAGGGCCGTACCCCATCTTCCCGCGACCCCACGTCACTACATGTTAGTTTCTATACTCGCTCTTTCTCTCCACGGTTTCAGATTTTCAGATTTCCTTAAGTCTTTTTCTTAGAAATAAAACGAACATTTTAATTCAAGCTGTACTAATGTGAATCTGCGAATAGTTTGCTGCGAGTTCTGGTCTCCGTCTTGGTTTTCTCAGCGAGTTTAGTAACTTCAAGCATTGTTTTCGTACAGGATCATGCATCGTATTCGAGGGTAGTGATGTCTTCGATTATTCTTGCTTCAGTAAAAAAATGTTTCTCTTTAGTAGAAAGTACTCAAATTTGTTTAACTCTACATCCATTTGTAACTTATCATAAACTTGGCGGTAATGGAGATTGATGAATGTTTATTCGACGCAGTTGTTTTTATCCTAGCCATGTTTTATCTCGTAATATTATTGTAATATCACTATTAGCTCTTGCTCCTCAGGGATTTTGCTTAGCTATTTGAAAGTCGTGACTCAGTCACCAAAATGTCTTGTTTTTTTGTGGAGATGCTAAGTCTTGTTACTCAGATGTGTGGACATTGTTATGTTGTTTTCTTCCATTCACCTCTGGATTAATTTTCGTCACTTTAATGAGATTACCGATTTTTATTTGATCCTGGTCTTAGTGAGTGAATTGAAAGTGACCGGGCTTTTCTTGTAGTTTGTTTGTTGTGTGATGCTACCGCTCAAACCCACTTAACATTCCTATCCTGCAAGCCTGTACCTGCAATTTCTTGTCCTTTCTCTGCTCGTTGAAATCCTTGTGTATGAGTCAAATAGCCTTTTCTTTTATTCTTCTGCTGAACACGGAGGAAGATCGCTTTCTCTGAGAACCTTCAATGTTTTGCTTTCATGATCTGTTTGCTGGGCTCCCAAACGATGGCCGGAAGGTATTTGTCTCTGGCGTCACCGCAATGGGAAGATTCTGAACCGCTGCTTGTCTCCAGAATCGCATGAATCACGCTGTCATGTGCGTGATAAATTGAAGAGGCAAGAGGAACATGAAATCTGCGCCCGAGCGAGCTGCTTGGCTGTCCCCGAAAAACCCTACCTTAAAACACGACCCGCAATCTCTGGACGAATTCGTCGCTGTAGGGGTGACGGCGTGGGGGTGTGTGGCTGCGGAGCTCCCCGAGACATTCACTACTCCTTCGACCCCGCTGTTCCACACCATATTTCATGAAGACGGCCCTTGACATAGGTGGTCATCTCCACTCCATCACCGACAGCAATAATATCTGTGCATCAATACAGATGCCTCCATCCATCACCAGGCGATTTTAATAACAGCACATTTACTGTATAGTCGCCGTCGCCGAAGCCCGACCAACAATATCGCCCTCCTGCTTGGTCGCTCTCCCCTCCCCGCCCCAGCGTCCTCCGCCCGCGTCCCCGCTGCGGCGCCATCTCAGCCGCCCTCCGCGTTCCCCTCGTGACTCCTTCTCCATCCCGCGCCGACCCTTCTGGCCAGGGATCCCGCCGCAAACCCAACCTAATATTTCGGGCACATAAATTTACGCAATATTGCGAGGAATGGGGGTAATGCTGGAAAAAGATGGTGGGGAACTCATAAATATATGGCAGTGATAACATTTGTAAAGGTCTTTTATTTCCTGCCGGAAAGAAAGGATATTGCGACCGTAGTATTTATCATCCTAAATTCCTTAGGGAACAGGATTTGAAACTTGGGTGACACGTCAAGGCAGTGACAATTCACGCGGTGGTAACGTCGTTGTGCCCCATTGTGACGGCGTGGAGGCCTTTTCTACATTAAAGTTTGTCTTCGCTGGGAAATTGTTTCCTGGCCGAGCGTTTCTCTAGGACGTTCTGTCAAGACTCCCGGGATAAATATATTTTTAATTCTTCAACGGACATCTACGAGAATGACTTATTTCCACCCTAAAATTTCGCCAGGCACTTCTCTCGCAGGTTCTGCCGACTGTTAATTCTAGCTACGAAAAGTATTGGTTTATACTGAATGAGCCTTTCCCCGTGACTTTGGGTTCAATTTTCGCAACGACGGAGGAGGAAGCCTACTACGGAGGAGACTGCGTGGCTCCCGGGGAATTGTCGACGCTCAAACTGCTGGGTACACACCCATTCCGCGACTAAATATGAAAAGGAAAAAAATGGGTGAGAAGAATTACTGTCTCGACGATAGCTTCTTCTTCCCCTCGCGCTCTTTTGTTCCAGTGTGCTGGTGGGCGGCGTGATCTCGACACAATCGAGGCGCCGCGCTGTAACTACTGTCCTTGATACGAAGGGAAGCTTTAGTGTTATCTGTAGGTGTCTTCTGTCCCCTGCCCCTACCATTTTATCATTTTGAAGCATTTGCTCACGTTTTGTTTGCCTATCAGTGCGGTCGGAGCACTCCAGACCAGTCGATTTGCATTGTGGAATGTACACACAATCGCATTATCTTTTTATGTATCACATATTGTTTTTTACCCTCTGAAACCAAAGTATCTGATACTAATGAAATTTCCGCTTTCACATGATGTAAAATTATTTGAAATCCGATAAAAAAATTCTCTTTTTTATGCATTAGTTCATTTATTTGATTGATTTTTCGATATTTGTCGGAAACAACGTTTTCTTTAAGCATCTTATATTTGTGTTTACTGTACTTAATATAATATTTTGTAATAAAATTTAAAATAGATTGAGTTACGTTTTTTTGTTTGGTAACATTCTTTGTGGTAATTGTTTACACGTATTGTCAATTAATATTTTTAGTTTTTTGAAATCATTGATAGCATTCATTTTATTTTTGTGAGTTAATTGATATTGTTAGAAGTTATTGAATCAGCGAGGTAGGGACTTGTGCTTAATTTTATTCTATGAAGAATTTCTCATCCTTTTCTAATGCTGCGGGGGCTGTTTATTACTTTTTCACATAAAAATAAAGACTTCTGGTGGTAGTAAATAAGTCTGAAGACAAAAAGTAAGGAGAAATTTATCTGTAACCGTGGATATGAAGTATGTTGAAAGAAGTTTTTTGTGATTTCTTCTGAGATCACCGAACACACGACCGTTCATAATTCGGGGATGAGGAACCGGGGCTTAGAATGTGAGAGTTAAGATCGCGGTTTCTCGCCTAGGGAGTCCACGCTTCCAGAATTAATAATTCGTAAAACATGGGTGTCTATTTGCACAGAACATCCTAGAAATCATTGAAATCGATGGTGCTTTACAATATTAGAAACATTCTAATACATTATTTTTGTTGATAAAAGATTATTATAATTATTAATGAAAACCAGTCTTAACTAGTTTGTTCGTATTTTTGGACTTGTTGGAAGTACTTTTGTATGGATGCTGTAATTAGTGAAGTATTGGTGATTAGTATGAACGCCGCTCGAGCAATAGACTGAGGATGTGGAGGGTACGTTGTCTTCTTGTTCGTGGAGGTGACCGCTTCTTTTCCGCCCACGCGTTCGTCGAGTCGTCTCCCTTCTCTTCACCTCCCCCTCCCCACTCTTGCGTGTCTATATGTCGTCCTTCCGTCCGAGCCCTTTCGCTAAATACGCGATGATAGATGGCGTTGTAAGCGTGTTACGTTGCCACCCGTTAATGATAAAAGCGCGCATGCTTAAAGCGATTGAGGCGGAGGACTTCGGCGTCCGGAGGAGAGGGAGACACTTGTCCGACGTGGAGTTGTGGCGGAGGGGAACTGAGTGAAGGAACGGGGAATGGGAGCGGTGGTGGTCAAAGAGACGTCTGGGTGTGGGTGGAGACGGGATAATAACTCGTCTCGTGAAAAAGTTCCTTTTCGGAGAAGCAAAAGTTCGCCAAGCGTGGGTATTCCAAATGCAACCTGCAGTTATATTTTAAACTAGCTTTTAACGCACGTCCGCTCGCATCGCGTTTTGGATATTGTGTGTAAATATTCATTCTTGAATCACCATTGGTATCTATTGACAATGACAATTCTATTTTTAGTATTTTATCGATAATTTAAGTTAATTTTGTAGATAGATATATGCTGTCGCGAACGTTTTTGTAGAACTCTTAGAGGCAAACAATATTACTATGCATAGTTGTCATCTATCTATAACTGTTAAGACTGTGTTGGTAAATATAGCTTTTTTTCCCGATTTTGCCGAAATTGATTTTAAAAATCCATTTCTATCGTTCTTTTCACACATTTTATAAATAGAAGTAAGCCTATGTTCACCCTCAACATCATTTCTTTGCTAAATTTAATCAAGATCGATGTAGTGGTTTAGTCGTGATCGGGTAGCAAACAGATGCACATTAGCGTTTTGCATTTATATATTAGAATGGATGATGTAATTTTGTGCTGAATTTTGTATTCTGAACTGAAACCTGTATGTAATTCTTCAGTGCTCGGGATCTATAAACGAATCAAACCATTATCCTCTTTAATACAATTTTGCTGTGAGTGCATGAACATGTCAAAGCCTCCAAAAGCGAAATGAATGATACATACTCAGTAATATGCTCGGGAAATCTCTAATTTGATGTAATAATAGTGTACGATTTGTTTATATTGTATTTTAGTGTGGGTTAGGAGTGAACACGATACGGGTTGTATACTGATATCAATGATGACACTAGACAACTAAATGTTCAGATTTTGAAATGAAACTTTTAAATAAAAACAAATCCAACAAGACAACGAACTAGGTAGAAACAAGACCACGTGATTTGGACATCAGACTATATCTTGAGTACGAGTTGATGATTTTGAATGTGAGAGTTGTAGTTTAGTAGAGAATGAGAATACCCATTATTAGTTATAAGAATTCTTTCCGTAATGAAGGCAAACAAAACACGTTTTACTTCGAATGTGCGGATTATGTGAAATGCTTCACAAAAACATTGTGAAATGGAAGGTGTGCTGTGTAAACGGGATATTATTTATTAATGCGCGTAATATTGCATTCTTAAAATTTCTTCGTTACGACTTTGTGATGACTATGACTGGGTCATTTCCTTGTAATTGATTGAATTGTCATTCCTTCTGACCGAATCGCATTGAATTCCGACCTCCCATGGGGCCTTCAGATATTCGTCCTCCCCCCTCCAGGAGCACTGGTAGTCAGACGATGGCATGCCGAGCCTCCGCCGAGCGCGCGTAACCGGTCCGAAGCCAGTAGTGTCCAGCTCGACCGCGGCCATAACGCGTTTATGGTTTTGAGAAGCATCTGCGTTCACGTACGAGTGGTCGCGCCCACCCTTTTAAGACTCTCTTGAGCATCACATGCGTTGGCTATTCCACCTCGTGTTTTCGTCGCTCAGGTTTATCTCGCTACCTCCCGCACTACGAGGATCGCTGGAGGAGGAGGGGGAAATGAACGGACACGTGATGGAAGGCTTTGCTTACTTGTGCCTCATAAGATCTCTTTCCTGTCCATACCACGACGGAATGGACTTCGCCAACTTTCCTAGCTATCGACTGGTGTCGGCGCGTTATAGCCTATGATGATACTGGATTGCATCGTTAGTGGCAGTTCTGTTTTATGACTGTTGGAATATTTTAATTTTAACGTCACCTGTTACAGCGAGCCAGTCTCGTGAGATTTTACTGCAGACGAAATGACGGTCCGTGACGATTAATTTGACTCTATACGGCTGCGAAGTGTATGGTGCCATATCGTTTTTGCAGCATTATCTTGTAATGGTAGACCGTATGCTCTGGAGGAAGAAAATGTGATGTTCCCGCTCATTGGTATATTTTGGTACGTGTAGAGTGTTAAGGATGCATTCTAGAGAATTAAGGACCATTCTTCGCTGTGCTTTTATAGTAGGTAAATGTTCAATATCTCGTTTATTGAGTATGGCGATTTACTATCATAATGCCGTGTAAGTGATGGAAGCTGCTGGTGGTAAATTGAAAATAAGTGCCGCGCGACCAATTAGTGTCTAAGAATTCATCTGCAAAAGTTGTTTATTTTCGAATTCTTTTGCACCTCCTATTCAAGTATTTTTTCCCGTTTTTCTGAAATTACTAAATGATTACGTTTCCATGGCAAAACGTACGACTTAGGATACGTTTCTTCAAACACATTTTTGAACTAGGGTCTGTTTGTGACAACATATGTACTAACAAGTAATCAAACTATATAATGTGGCTTGTAAATACGTACTTTGTGAAATAAACGTAGTTATAAAGTATTTCCACTTGTATTGCTTGTAGCCGAGACCTCTATCGTCAAATTTTCCGATATCTGCAGGTCGACAATGCAGAAGCGTGGAACACATCACTGAAAAGGAATAAGTTATCGCACGCTTTTTTTGACGTCTCTTGACAAGTGAGGGGTCCTTTAGAGTGAAGCGGCATGCAGAAGCAGTGTAACGTTTCACTATAGACATTTTATATTTTTTATCGTATTATGGAATGAATCAATTTGTTCGAAGGACTATAGGTTTTCTTCAAGTTGGTCTAAATATTCCTTCTGATTTTTATTTAAAGGTGCTGTTATAGCTTAACAAAACATTTTATACTTTGATGTACATGAATATCATTTTATTTGTCTGATGGTTAGATTCATTCGCGTCTCTTCCTTTGTTAAAGAATGAGTTTCATGTGGACCTTATAAGTGGTTCGTTTAAATTATAAACTACATACGAAGACTTTCACTAGTAGAAAGGAATCAAATGGGGTTGAAAATAGAAACTTGTACTATAAAGAAATAGAATCTTACGAATTTCGAAATCGAAAGCATACAGTAATATTTTAATGGTCGTTTAATTCTAGCAATGTGAAGAATTAAATCAATACTTGTGATTGCTTGCTTAACCAATGGATATTGGTGTGGATATACTCGTCCAATCAGCTGTACAATCATGAAATAATTTTCCCTCATCTGACCCAACTGTCTGCATCGAATCATGATCATAACCCACTTGCTGCTTCTGCCTCCGTCTTTTAAGAATCTTCCCCATGGATAATGAATGCGAAGGCGTGTGAGCTCCGAGGAGCACTTGTTAAAAGGAGATAGTGCGGCTGCAAGTAATGGCATGGAGGGGACTGCGGTGGTGGCGGCGGCGGCGGGGATCCGGGCCGGAAACCGGAACCCGTGGTGGACACGACCAAAGTAGCGGTCTCCCTGCCACACAGCCTTGTCTGTGCGTGCTCTCGCCCTCATCTCTGCCTGCCCTCCTCCCTCTCCTTCAGCCGCGGGCGGAGAGCGCGCGTTCTCGCTTACCGGACGTGGGGTTGGCGCTCGCCTCTGCCACGCAACCGCACTGTCCCATCTCGTTAAAGTGGCTCACCGTTGTTCCTCGGGTGGGCGACCAGCTTCCTCGGCGCTCGGAAGATAACCCGTTTTTCCAAAATCTGTTTCTTCTTCAAAGGGGTTGCGGAGATTTTCATTATCCCGCGTAATCTGCGCTGCACTGAGAAAGAAGAGGGCGACGTTGAGAACTCAGCTGCGCTTGGCCGAACGCTGTGGAAAGGAAAGGCCAGATTTTTTCTAAAGGATGTTTTTTTCTTGTTCCTTATGCATCAGCCATTTATCGACGTACTTTTTTACGTTTCACTAAACGTTTGTCTTATGTCGGAAGAGAATTCTTTTGAAAACCGACCCGCGCTTATGTGTTTTGAGTTTTTCCAATCCGTCGATAGTCTCTTTAGTGGTGGTTTTAGATTCCGTATCGTCCTTGTGTTCTGTGGCGTGGCTTCATATGAGCGATGGCACGTTCGCACGTTGATGGAAGCCCACCGCGGGCCCAGCGGTCGAGGTGTGGTCGCGGAGAGGAGCGGTCGTTGGCGGGCGGAGGCGGGGACGGAGAAGGGTGAGGGCCGCACACAGGCGTGACGCGTCGGGGAAAGAGGGACGGCCAGGCGCGCGTCACGCGGGGCGGCAGCGGCGGCGGGCGCGGTGTGGCGCTATCATTAGGAATATTACAACAGGGGAAAACTAACTCTCATCCACACCAGCTGGCTCCACCCTGCTAGAAGCTCGCTCGCAGGGTAATTTGGCGTGGTCGCGTAGCGTGGGCATCATTAGTAGGATTGACATCTCCAATAGCGGGCGGCTGCTGCTGCTAGCGCTACCGCCGCCGCCGCCGCCGCAGCTGGTTGACGGTTACCGGATCGGTCCAGCAGCAGCCTCACATTCCGCCGCAGTCCCAGATGAATTTAGGAATGTCCCCGCGCTCCCAGTTTCCACAGTGCTATGTTTTTGCGGCATGACTTCGTGTCGGGACCCGACACACCTCTGTCCCTCCCGCCCTCCGTCCACATCTCCCCGCACGCTAATCAGCCTCTGTCCGCTGCTCCGTCGGCCGAAATGCGCACCACCCGCACATCCTCTAGTGAACCGCTGGAGTTAAACGGCGACCACGTTCATCAACTAGCGCTGAATCATTTCTCTTTCGGGAGGGAAATCGTGTTTCATATGGGGAGAAGAAACACTGCGGAACTTGGGGCTCTGTTGAGAAGTAGTGGAATGACAGACTACCGACCCTGAAGTGATGTTCGGGGTTCTGTCTTATTACTCAGTTACATGGCTCCCTTTTCTCCCGTCTCCCCCCGTCTTTCCTCCTCTAGAGTACTCGTAGTCCGAAGTTGGATGATATGTGGTGGTCGCTGGAGGGAGAAGAGTTACTCGAATATGCTATTGGAGGTGGTAATTGGTGTCTCCGGGAAGATATATTTCTGTGAAATGAGCAATGTGCACGTTTTTCTATTTCCAACAATAAGACTGGAAAACCAATTTACGGAACTACCGGAAGAATGTTGCATAGGTTAAAGAGAAAGTAACTCGTCATTTGCTTTTTTGTTGAAGAAGTCCATTAAACCAAGTTTATTAATGATTCATATTGATGTTGTATCAGAATTACTCCTGGAGTAGAGGACTTCTGACATCATTTGCTGATTCGGGGACACCGCGCTGAGGTTCATCGTTGCACACGACCACCGCTTGTTTTCAGACGGCCTTCTTATGACGGGGAGGACAAAAATTACATGCGAATGAGGTGAAATGATGATTGAGTGTTGTGGAGAAATGAATGGCAGGGGAAACGGGAGTACCCCGAGAAAACCATCCGCGAACATTGCTTCGTCCACCACCGCGAATTCTATTTCCGCGGATCAGACAGGGTTTGATATAGCTTCGCCAGAGGTAGAAGGAGAGTGCGCTAGGCACTACACCATGGGTCGCCCCATATGATTCATGTTAATAGTGCATAGTATATCAGAATTTATATTACGTTTTTTGTTACGTTCTATTTCATCTTGCTCCTATATTATTTTCTGGATCGGTAATTCAGACTGGCCGTGTCTGTATTTGCGCCTTTGGTTGGTACCATTCTCGTCGATGATTTGCTTTGAAGGTTTTTTCTTTTCTCACCTTTAACTCTTTCATTCACAACACCTTTTACTTAAAATGCATATTATTTTGAGTCATACTAGTAATGAGCTAGAGTCTCCTACAATTATGTGACCGAAACCTGCATTATTTGGGAGAGTGAACGGTGCATGGTTCTACAACATATTGGACCATATTTCAAAAGTCGCCCTGATTGAGCTGAATCTTATAGTGTGCTTAATGCTTACCAAAATTTGTGTTCCTCTGAAACGTAGTCTAGGGTTTTGTTTTATTTTTTCGTGTTATTATCACTTTCGTCCTTATCACGTCCTCAAAATAGTCTTTTGTCATAAGTGATCAGAAAATATTACATTCTTTTCAGCGATGTAATATCTTTATCCGTAGTTTAGTCATTATAGTGAACATTTTCTCAGAAGTGTGACCTGAGCGAATCTCAACTTGTTTTCCTCCCCGAACGTCCGCTGTTGGGGCGACAAACGGACACGAAAATGACGCGCTGTGAAAACTTCTCAAAATTGTTTTCTCCTCGCTCGACGCTGTCCCACAAGTTGTCATCAAGTTCAAACGTCTCCCCCAACGAAATAAGACGATCATTTACAAAAGTGTGGCTTCCCTGGGGTTGCGGCGAGAGAAACAACTGTTAGCGTTGACTGCGCGGGAAGGGGTGCTTTTATTGCATGACAAAAAGAAATTGTGGCAACGATACTTAGACATCTGAAATGGGCGTCACTTTGCAAACGAGGCGAATGTTGGCAACTCCTTATTCATGCTACGTTTTATTTCTCATTACGGATTAATTCGTGTGGAAATGTCATAAGCGCTCTTGTGTTCGGGTATCTTCTTGTTGAGCTGCTGTAAGGGTTCATTCATTCTAAAGATTTGTTTTTGATTTCCGCTTGGTGTGAGATTATGACGCTTTATGAACGGTAAACTGCGTGTTATTTCGTGGGACATAATAAATAATAGAGCGATAGTCATGTGAAACAACCTTACAGGCGATTATTCTGATCGTGTTCAACTTACTCGTGATTATTTCTCCTCCCCTTGTTTCCGCTAATTGTTCAAACTTTTATTTATTGCAGAGTAATTCCCGTGGAAACTGTTTAGCTCCATTCCTAGGAATATAGCGCATGTCTCTAGCTCTCTTACTAGAGATTTGTTTGAGCAATGGTGTTACTGCCGCGTTCCATAGCTGACGGCTGAATGTTGATATGACTGGGTTAGTTGGGTGATTTGGTTTAAGGACCTTACTAATATCGAAACGTGCGGTAGAACTACATTCCGATATTGGACAGACACGCAGCGAGGGTGGGCGGCACCGATCCCCCCCCCCAAATATGTTATATCTGTATTCATAATACAAGTTAAGAAAGTGAAAAAAAAAGATGAAGAAAAAGAGGTATAACTGAAAGGTTAGTATGAATATATCTAATCAAGAAGTCAGGGGAATTGCGCTGAGGAATCCATCAGTGAGCGTTGGCGACTTGAACGCGTTCCGAGCTCTTTCATTTCGACTGCAATTGCAGCAGCTCCTACGTCGATGCCCGCCCGTCTCGCCGCGTCACATCGTGCGGTGAGGTAACGAGTAGACAGCAGCAGGCTGAGGGCTGGTGCTTCGACGCAACGGGAACGGAGCGACCTCGGGCATTGTAAGCTAATTACGAGGCTCCGCCGTCGCCGAGACAGACGCGCCTCCTTCCGTCACTTCCTGTTCCTCCCTATTTGCGTCGAGTTTACGGAGCATCAATAACAGCCCATTACTTATTTACTGGCGTCGTGTTTGACACGGGTGCCATGCCCCCGCGACGGGACGGGGTGAAGCGGAGAGTGCGGCTTTCCCGCTCGCTCGCTGCGGAGCTCAGACCGCTACCGCCGCTGCTGCGCCAGCTGTCGGAGATGTTGAATCGTCGTCGGGAGGAGCACCCTTCCCTCTCTCTCGTCGGAAGCTCCCCTTCGGAGGCGCCGCGCGGAGCGAGCTGTAATGAGGCTTTCGCCGTTAAACCCTTACTTCGCGCGTCCCACGTTTCGTGGTGATTGATACTTCCAAAACGTTGATGCGTGTGGCTGCGATTCGCCTTCCGGGGAACATGGTACACTCTTATATGACTCTGCTGTAATGTGGTCCATGATTGTGAAAATAAAGGAAATGATCTCCATGCTCTTAATCACCTGTCTCTAGTTTGTTCTTCACGCCCAAACACGAATCGGAAGAATATCTGGTGAGTATGAAATGTGTGATGGAAATCCTCGTCTGGGAAAACGCAGATGAAAGTGTGAAATACATCTCGAACTCTTCATTGTGAGCTAATTAATGGTTTTCTAAGCACTCCCTCCCCGTCGTGTTTTATAGGTGTTGGGGCGTGCAGTTCACGAAGGCCGTGGGAAGTACCGTCTTATATTGCGGTTTGGCGCGCCCGCGGTTTTTTCTCCTTAGGGATGGTGGTAGTAGTCACACAGCCTTGCGCCCTGCGCACGGGACATTCTCCGCAAATCAGTACGCGCCGCCGGAGATACATACTAGCTTGCAGAGCAGGGACCTTGTGAGGGGAAGCTAAGTAGAGAGGTTACTAATTGCTACGTTGCGAGTACTAATTAAACCCCTCCTTACACGTTCGCCACCCTTCCTCATGCCCCGGCCTCAACTGCCTCTCCATTTTTTGCCCAAGGAGTGGCGGTGATGTCTCTTTCTTTCAAGCAGATGCTCTGCGACTATTTCTTGACCGCAACCCCTCACCGCAGCGAGCGGAGTAACTAGATGGAGGGTCATCTTTCACGCGGAGACCTAAAGGCTTCTTTTCCTGCCCCGAGTGTGGAGAAGTGCAAGAACACGCGTTTATTAGATAATGGGACACTGAACATATTTCCACCTTTCATCAAATCGACGTTCACGATTACGAATGTTTTTGAGTAATTTCTACGGATGAAGTTGCGTTTAATGTGCAACTGGGAATTATAATTTTTTATTAATTGTGATAAAATTAGGTATTTATCAACTTTTTAGCCGTGATATTTTCCCCTTGACTCTTGGAAACCCAAACAGAGTGAAGACGAATTCGAAATTTTTCATTTCAAGGATGTTTAAGATGAATGATGCGCCTGGTGAATACTAGTGTATTTTGCTTAAGTTTCTGATGAAGACGAGAGCGCTTGGCAAGTATTTCGTGAAAATCTCTATCAAGATTGTGCCATTACTTTCAAAAACAAGGCACAAAAGTTAAATGATTTTTGTTTGTTGATTTATTTTCTATTCCTCAGGTATAACATGTTTTGTTCAGTCTAGTTAATGAAACTCTGATTGTTTGAAAGATTATTGCTTTTTCGGAGGATTTTCATTTTACATGTAAAATGTACTTTTGATTTTAAAATTTAATTTCTCTCTTTTAAGTTCTAGTTTTAATTGTGCATTTGAAATTCATGTAATACGCTCATGTGGTTTCAATAAAAAAACAATATTTATAAAGATAATCTTATGTTGTGTAATGATTTTGTTGACTCCATTGGAAAATATTGCGAAGTTAATTTATTTAACTTCTCGGCATAAATTTCAGTTAAGAATGTTTGAAATAGTTGACCGAAAGCAGTTCCTGATGGCACAATTACCTGAAGATATATTAAGACACGATGTATTTTAGAAGACTATCAGCTACCTTGAAATAAGATAAACCAACTCAAATACTTGAAGGAATTCTTGTTGTGAGTACAGGAACAAAAAGTTAAAATTGTGAAATATTGGTCTTGAGAGTTACTAATCATGAAGTGCCCTATTGCAGTCAAATAGTGTTGCACCTCTGTGTAGCTTAAACTTTCTTTAAATATTTTGTTGTGTAATATGTTAATGAACAACTTTCAAGTTTGTTATTAAGAACAATGCACTAAAATTAATGTAAACAGAAAAGGTATTGGTAACTAGCAATGGAAACAGTATTGGTAACTAGTATAGGAGGTAAAGTCAATTGACACACCTGAACCAAATTTTGTGAGACTGAAAATTTTGAGAGCTCTGACTGAAATTTGAACTATTTTATGATCCTATGACAGTGCGTCCTTACGAAAATGTTGTGTGATCTGAGAGATCTCTCACTACTCAGAATCAATCACTATTTGGAATGATTCTGGAGTTGAATTATTTTCAAGAGGAACTGGGATTGGAGAAATTTGTTTCTTGGCGGATACATTCAAACACATCGCTAAAATTGAAATAGAACTTTGAGAAATGAAGAATGAATTATATTTTTAAATAAAGGAAATTTGGTGTAGAGAATGTAATATGTTACAGACTTGCAGGCTGCATGTTGAATGATAACTGCTCGTAAGGAAGCTGAAGTAATTGGAAACGCTGCGCGTGTATTCTGCTTTAAAATCGAGACAGAAGCGATGATATGGTAGTGTGTGGTTGTTAATACATGACACTTTTTTCTTCGCTAGTAGAAATGCTTGGAAATAATTCATGACTGAAAGCACGAGAAAACTGGCCCTGGTTTTGGTTTTGAATAATTAAATACGAAGTATGGAGGCTGTAGAGGATGTCTGTTCTACATTTCGCCTACTTCCTGAAAACATCTGTAAGGTTAGTTGGCTAAGGTAAGGCGGCTGCTAGCGGACTCGCCTTGATAAACTTTCAAATGTCAAGAAATAATCAAAAAGTTCTCTACTCAGGAATCAGGAATGCACTTTTCTACGCAATCAGGAATGTACTTTTCTCATTTCTGACTTCGCGTTTTTTAGTAATTAAAATTTGAACATAATATTAAGAGAAAGTACGTTGTCAAAGGAAGGGAAAAAACGTGAAAGGTTACTATTTTCTTTCCTTAACACATGACTGAAACTAGCCAGCATTAGATCAAGAAATACCTGGACACCGTGGCGATTAACCTCAATGCAGTCACATGTTATTGAAACTCGTCAAATATTCAAAGATTCCTTATGAAATTTGATTCCAGAGCTATCTTCAACAGTTAAGGTCATCTCGATAGCAACAATTTAATGGAAAGTGCATGAAAAATATTGCGTGCTCTTCAGACTGAAATCTTTACAATGTCGTATGTTCAGCAACTTTGCGCCTCTAGGATAAAGTATAGTTCGAATATCCCGACAGGAACACATCATGGACCGGGAATCATAGAGGATACACGTCATGCGCTATTTCCAAGTGAAAAAGAAACAGTTTTCACTGAACGAACGCAATGTTTTTCCCATTACCAACTTCATTTGGGGACTACTTATGTGAGATATCGAGTTTTTGGGCAATTAAAGTACAATACTAAAATAATTTAACTGTGGTGTGGGAGAAAATCTAGTTGGAAGGAAGACAAGTTTGAGCCGTTGGTATTCTTTACACGTTTGAGAGTATCAGATGTCTTCTACGATACTACTGTTTTACGTAAATGTGAAGTGAGGGTTATACTCAAATCAAATCTCGTAACTGAAGCACCAATGAACCTCTCGCGTACTAGGAATATATGAGTAGAAAAATTATGAATGTATTTAGCGATATAGCATTACTCTCATTAAAGTGAATTTAATATATTCGATGGATTTTTAGAGATTATTATTACACTGTTCGGCGCATTTTGTTTTTTCAAGCGAAGTAACCCGATTGTGGGAGTTATTTTTGAGATTTAATAAAATACATTGATTCTCTCCTCGAGGAAATATACTTCTCTACTCTTCACCTCCAACCAGGAAACTTATGATTAATTGCATCCAAGAGTTGCAAGAGGTGTGCTACATATATCTTTCACAAAAGTTTTTATTCGTAGAAAATTGTGATCCTGGCGTACCCAGATTTTATCGACTTGCGTCCTAAGGAACGGGTGTTTGCATCCAAAGGCAGATGTTACCACAAGAGGGCTATTTGTGTTTTGAAGGTCAATTGAGACTGGTAGAAGAAAAAAAATTTCCTTCGCCAAATTTTCGTTTCAGAGTTTCTTTTCTCCTTTCAATAGAGGCACATATGCTACAGCTTCCTTTGGGTACTAAACACATGTAACTGCCGATTCGTTTGTCAACGTGCTATACTGATGTGAAGAACCTCCTTTGAATACAAACGCTTCACGTATAACCATTTCTTCAAACGTGAAGCCCTCTTCAGACTGGTGATTCACCATCCCAACTGAACGTCGTGATGTGATGTGTGAAGGTGATCATCATGAAGGATAGCCCTGGATAAGGGCTTTACTCTCAGTTTCTTCTAAATTAAGAGCAGTAGAAACTCCCTTGGGAAGCAGTTAAATGTGAACAGAGGAGTTTCTAGAATTGTCTAAACATGTCAACATATCTTACTTTTTCGCTCTCTTTTTGAGTGTGCGTCCTCGGAATGCCTCGCTCTTGTTACACTTAGAAACTTTGGACTGTACATTTAAATCATTCGTCGAATTTCCGTCGCAGTGAGCGTTTTCCATTGCAGAAATTGAGTGACTCCACGCGTGAAGCCGTCGAAGCATTGTTCCGGCATGGATTTTCCCACGCGCTTCTGCACAAGAATTGTAGAGGTGTGACGAGGTCTGAAAAGGACGACTTCGGAACCACTATCGTGACGTGCTGTGTGCACGGCTTTGGCGAAACGAAAACGACATTGTATTAGACGGATGGTGGCATCCCTGTATTACCTTCAGTTGGGTTAACTAACCGCAAGAGGACTTACGTGTTGGTACTTCGACCTGCGTGAGCATCGACATCTATCTGATGATTATAGTGCCTCTCTTGAGATGTGAGACTTTTGATAACCGTATTCGTAACCGAAACAAACTTTTCTTCAGCTTTCGTGGAACTGAGACAATTTTGGATCATCGTCTACTGACCTCAAAATTCTGAAACAGGTGGAGAGGGGTGCATGAAAACGGAGTATTGGATGTCAAACAGCTAAACTTCTGTTAGTGTCTGGCGGATATGGAGAATCCCGTTAATAACAAAGACTGAACGTGACAATGTTCATACTTTGGATATTCCAAGTCAAGCTCTCAATTAGAATTAAGCAAGAACTGTCATCGATTCTAATTTTCGAAGAAATATGAGACTACTATTTCAAGATTTCCTTAAGATGAGAGCGTCTATGATATTGATGTCTCATTTTTCGATAACTACTTGCCCGTACTTGATCCTCAAAATCGATGTATTTTGAATTCCAAAAAATCTAAATGGGCCCTAAAAACATTTTCTCGCACAGCTCTTTGAGTAATAATTGTTTACTGATACAAGATGAAACGCAATAACATTAAACCACCTCTTTGTGAATGGACGTATATAGATAGGCAATTTACCTAGCTGGATGTTATGTCTTCCGAGGTGTCTGGTGTATTGTGTTTAGATTATAGGAATGTAAAACAGATACCCACTTAGATACACACCATGAAAAATCAATCGTCTTGGTAGCATATAATTATACATACTACAATGTCAGTTGTATGTGGTAGATGCCCATTTTTGAGATTTTCTGTCTATAACTGCCTAAAACAAGCAGTGCAAAGTTACAGAAGGAAAGTGCAGGATGGAGAATGTTGTGAAACAAAAAATAAATTAATCTCTCTGTATATTAGTGGAGGGATGACGAACGATTCTAGTTACGCACGAAAAGCAAAAGATTCTGGTTTGTTCCTATTCCGAATCAGTGGAAAGGATCCTTATTTGTTTTAATGATATTAACAGACAATTTACGCAGTGTAGGAGTGGAAAATATGAAGAAATTCACTGTAATACACTGGTGCTAATTATAAAAACGATTAACGTGTAGTACACAATTGTCAAAATCTTACATTTCGTAATGGTAATAATGCTAGTTGAATGATTTAAGGAGTAATTTCGGATGCTAAAATCGCCACGGTATAAAATTTGACTATTTCATCCATTGCCACACGAATTTCAGAAATAGATTTCAATAAAATTTTTGTCATAGGAACCTACGAGATATGAATAGTTTTATAAACAAATTCTTGTTTGTCGAATTGACGCAGGTCATTAAAATTAAATTTAATCCTTTTTTATCTCTTGTCTAAAATAATCAATTTTCCTATTCTTTGCTCTTTCCAAAGCTCTATGGTTCCTATTCTATGTTAAATAAACGAGAAAACTTTTAAGACACTGGTAATTTGTACTTTCATTGTCTTTTTCTTTGATCATTCATTTCCGAGTTATTGAAAGTGGAAGACGACAACGTGTACACAAATTCGTAGTACTCTTTGACGTAAGAGTTCCAGAGAAAATACTTTGCTTCGGTTTCTAAAGTGTTGTATTTATACACGATATTGTGACAAGACTAGTCCTAGCAATCATTCAGTATATTATGTATGCGCATATGACCGGTTCAAGTTATTTTATTATTTACAGTGTTTATAGCTATTTGCAGTACATACAGTATTACTGCACAGTACTTCCATTATCTGCATATTTGAATATTTATTAAAACATTGGTATTTAGACTCGTTTTATGTAGGCTTATTTTCTTAATTCGATTTCATCAGAACAGATTTGCTATATTTTTCATTCGTATCTTTAAGTTACACGTTAAATCTGTATATATAGCTGAATGAGTAGAAGTCCCTAATTGTTTGATGTATTCACTCTAAATATGCCACTCATGTTGTGGGACATTTTTAAGAAATCCACCAGACTTGGTTCTCAGTTTTTGCATTAGTATTGTATTGTATACTTTACATTTGTTTTGCTGAAAACGTTATGGATTATTTGTTGAGAGTATTAAAACCTGATGTCATTAGACTGTTGTTTCATCGTGTTATGACTTCTAACATTCAGGAAGAGTAGAACGCAGTACTTTTCTTACATAATGGTCGTTGTCGAAATTGGGAAGAATGGGGAATGGGCACTGGAGAAGTGACTCGCCGTTGGGGCTGTGCTTGTAGAAGTAGTCATTCCACCAGAAATGTTCAGTTTAGATCAGCACTGCCAGAAGTGTTCAGGAGAGAGTACGAAGGGGTTAGTGGCTCGTAGAGATGTGTGCTATTAAGGAGAAGTGCTGTAAGTAATGGAAGAATCATGTTGATCCAGGATTTAACTCTGGAAAGGTGGAGCAGAGGTATCTTATTACTGGCCTATTGGGTAGAATGGTGAAATCAGTGAAAGATGGTTTGAATCAATGGAAATAACTCTTATTTTTAGATTTTCACTAATCTAGTTCTGTATACATAGAATCTTATCGAGTCTTGCGAGTTTGATCATAATTGGACTTTAATTTTGGTCACGCAGTGATTGAATCTGGGTGGTTAGGATACATTTATTGCATTTAAAAATGAATTCTATTTATAACGTATTGAGATTACATTAAAAAAAGGTATATAAATTTTTATTTTTATGCATGAATTCTCTGCTGACTGTGCTCCGTGGAATTTCGACTTAAACTGTTGTCACAGTAGTGTGACATATGTTCATAAAGACGGCTGTCTACTTTTATTCTTAATGGCTCTTAAAATGTAGGAGTGCAAACGGAGAAGGTGAGTTTCTTTTGCAAGGTTGATTAGAAGAACTGACAGGTTTAAATAATCTTCAAGAAAAGGAATAATTTGATGTATATTCTTCGATGGATTACTAACAGGAGGCATGACATCGGGTGAGTTTGCATGATAAATTATGGAAACATTTTCTATTATTGAACTCAGGCCTACAGTGCTGAGCAATATCGTTACAGACTTCGTGGACGACTTCAACCCGTAACATAGGATTAAAAATTTTTTGAAACTGTTGGTGAGTAAATATTTCAAACTTCTGTCACTTCTTTGTTCAGAAGGTTTGCTATTAGCCTGACTGATGTGGTACGACCTTCCTATGAAATAAGAATTCAACTGGCATATGAATTTAATAGGGTTCAAAGCGAGATCGGAACTCTTGTTGGCTTTTTCTAGATTGAACAGAAGGGCAAACACTGTTATATAATTGGGGAGAGAGCAAAGGAAGGTACTCTAGATATTCAGTCTTTTTGTTTTGAAAGGAAGAAATAGTGATTAGACCTATGAAAACTTACACACTGACACGTCAGAAAGGTGATGTATAAAAAAGTTTTTATTGTACCATTCAGAATGAGATCTGGCAATCCACGAGGAAGAACATTGGGGAGAAAGTAGGTTTTAAAAGTTTTCTGAAAATACGAGAAGAATTCAAATGAGAATAGACAAATGTTTATCATAATATTTCCCCTTATTATTGGACTTCGTGTATGATACATTAACTTGGGAAGTAATTGTTCCTCCCGAAGTAATTATTGTCGATACTCCTGAGCAGATGAAGGTATAAGGCACTGTAGCTCAGGCAATTGAAGCGGGTTATTTAAATGGAATTACAGATATTTCGTGGGTTTTCGTACATTTTGTGATATTTGTGTACGGGAAAGTACTTCAGTTAATAAAATCTTCCTATGCCACATTTTGACCCTAACGAACGTTCCTGTGGCCGCCGATGTAGAAAAAGTTATTTCTGTATAAGGATTTGTTATTGCAGCAGTTGTATCGCAGAAAACTTACGATTTCATTATTATTGCGCATTTTGAGAAGCTTACCAAAATCATACAGTAGATACTTACAAACCGGAAGATTTTTAGTGAGAACATTTTCAAAATTGAATACATTTCTAACGTATTTTTAGCAATATCTAATACTTTATTTCTGTTTCGTATTTCGCTTAAAACTTTTGATGCAGAGCAATTTGAAAGACCTTAATTGTCTCATTGCTCTATCAACTAACAATGAGAAGAGTTCCCGTGACCATGAAAGAAGAGAACAAAATTGCAGGACTGATCTCCATAGCTGACTTCATTGGAAAGTACGCTCAGTTTTCTTGGTCTCATTGGCTATGTAAGAGAATGTTTTTGGAATACTACGTAAGAACACTCGATCCATTGCAGTATTGGGTCCGGTAATGCAATAAATTTTCTTCGCTTCTTGAAATAACTGTAGTCTATACTCGTTCATTATCCGTCTCAAAAATCAGAAGTGGTTGATCTTCTCTACGGTTGTTTCCTGGCCTATTCTCCTTTTCGCGTCATGAATAGCTCAATATGTTATTTTGCTGACGAATGACTGCAGGAAAATAGACTTGGAATCTCATTTCATTCCGGGATGGCCAATTGATGTAGTCTCCCGTGGCAGTTAACTCCAAACGTTATCAAGGATATCAGCTAGAAGAAAAAGAGTTTCCCCTCAGTATTTGTTCGAATTAATTTTTCTCGGTGTTTTAAACTACTATTTATTTTTAAACCGTATACTTCAACTGAATTTGAAAGGTTTTTTAAAATTTCAATAGAGCTATACACATCGTAATTCGTAGCCTGACGAATTACTCCCGAATCTAAGCGTAAGACTTGGCGACTCTTAGCTTTACGAAAACTGATTGATGCCACATCTGTGGAGAGCTGAGTTATCTGCGCTAAATTCGTGGATTTCGTTATATTTGTTTCAAAGAATTAAGTAAAGTACAGTCTGTCACCGTGGAAATTGGTACGGGGAAGGTTTTTCTAGACATTTTACTGAATACAAATGATGATAAAAAAAGTTTTGGAATTAGAATTTTGAAAGATGTTTTTGGATTAGAAAAAATAATCTCAAGACGGTGGACACTTATATCGAAACCGAGAATTCCATTTTAATCAGAAAATATCTTTCAAATAAAAATCCTTCCAAAACTGCTCCAGAGAGAGCATTTTTATATTTGCCGAAAATGTCACTTTTGTACACCTATCTCGATCTTTTTGATGAAAAAAAGGGAGATTTCTGTCGTTAATTCAATAACTTCTTTGTCAGTTATCCCCCACCTCCGCCTGAATTGATGTGGATCACCCCAAAGTCTACTATAAGAGTGGTATTATCATTGTATTCCTCAATTAATGGTTTTTCAAGGGCAGTTGAAGTTGCTTATTTTCCATCGTAACGTTAATGGTGGTGTGATTTTGCGTGAAAAAATTAACGTGACATGAACCGCTTATTGCCAATTACGTACAGAAAACATTTTTTCGATCGCTTAACGAGACTAGTTAATGAATAAGTATGATCATAAAAGGGGAAGATCTAAATTTGTTGGAAATGCTAAAATAAAGGATGTAGCGGGATAAGGTAGGTGTGGCGGCCCCCATGGGTGCCTACTTAACCAGTGTTATGGCCATACGAAAACATGTTTGGCTTGGTTTTTGGGTCGCCAATTTGCCAAACTGAGACACTATCTCTAAAATGGTTTTTTGACACGCCTTTAATAAAGATTTTTTTGCGGAAAATCAAACTATCTCAACTTTAGGTAACAACCGCTATTTGTAAACGACATCGGAATGATTTCCATATTTTTTCAGAATTGTGGGTGGTCCAGAAATCATTTAAATGTCTTGTTTCGTTCAGCCGACAATCAATTTTTAGTGAAACACTGCACAAGTAATAATTTGATATTTGGAGTTCAAAAATTTGAAGTTTACGAGTTCATATCAGTTGTCCCAAGCAGTGTCATATTTAGCAGAACTCTATACAGAAGGCGGCAATATTAAAGTGAATTATTTAGTAGATAAAACAATACTAATGAGCGAAGGAAAATCGAGACTTATAAATCGTAACGAGTACAAATGCTATGTGCAGTATGAACCAAATTCGATAAGAATCGGGAGGAAAGTGTTGTGTGCGCGATTGTGCCAACGGTCTAAGAACTGTGGGTTGCTGTTTGCATACTGCTGCGATTATATATTTTCTTAGTCACGCCAGGCACTTGTATAGAATAACTCGTCCTGCGGAAATTCTTACAAAATTTTCGAAGATAAAAGAGTAGAGTCGGTTATCAGTGAAGACGGTGACAAAGACTAGCCTGTAGTTACAGCGAATAAGTTGGGTTTATATGTTCCATAAGATAAAGTTCTGTGTTATAAATCGTCGAAAACCACTTACATTCTATTAAAGTCATTCTTTACGTATTTATTTATGTATTTTCAGATTTTTTTATGAAACCAATTTCCTAATATTTTTAATTTTTTATTTATTAAATATCACAAATATGTAGCTTTATAACACCTGATTATTTTCTCATTTATTTCTAATGTATTTAAGGAAAACAGTTTACATCTACACCCGTTGCACGTTTGATACAATATTTAATTTCAATGAAATTAGAATATACTACTATGCCATATACATTTTTAAAGTATGAGAATACTATAATAAGCAATGTCTACAACAAATGAGTATCATATATCAACATATTAACGGATTTTAATGGAGAAAATTTATATAAGCATGTAAGAACTTATGAAAATTATTATTATGAGTTTTGAATTTTTGAACACCGAATATCCAATTATTACATGTGCAGTGTTTTATTAAAAATTGATAGTTGGCTGAATGGAACAAGATAATGATTTTAAAAAAATGATTTTTGGCCCACTTAATAACTTTTTAAATTCTCTAAATTTTGTTTCGCATTTTTCCACGACAGATTAAACCATATAAAAAGATCGCTTTTTTCTGAAAACTAATGGTCCTTTTTTTCATTTTTTTTTAAATTTTAAGGTGATTTCAACTGCCTTCGTAGCTTTGAAAAAATCTGGAAATTATTCTTATGTTTACAAATAGCGTTTGTTACTTAAAGTTGAGGTAGTTTGATTTTTCGCAAAAAAAATCTTTATTAAAGGCGTGTCAAAAAAACATTTTAAAGATTGTGTCTCAGAAAAGAAAAGATTATGAAAAGAAAACATTTAGCGTCCGCCTTCGCTGTTTATTTTTAGTTTACCCTGAGCAGTCCGTTGCATACTCCTATGGAGCATTAATATTTCGGGTTGGGAACATCTTATTTTATCAAATTAGCATAAAACGTTTTTTTTCACGTCTCGTAATTTATAAACTATTAACAAAGCCTCTTGTTGATGTTCAATCGTTCAATGGGTCCGAAAAATTGGATGGATGNCTGTCTCTTATACACATCTAGATGTGTATAAGAGACAGCTTCTGGGGGGGGGTGGTATGTCAGCGAGAAAAACGGGAGATCAAAGTGACCCCTCCTCCGAAAAAAGGTTGGGAATTTAAAGTCGTTTCACTTTCGTCTAGTTTGTAAGAGCTAGAATAAAGTTTGCATGCTTTTCTGCTAGTTTTGCTATCGGATTTAAATAATTTTTTTATTGGAACGAAAACATGCCAAGCTTAAAGATTACTCAATTACAATGAAATCGCAACATATTTCCTTTTAAAGTTATCTCGATTCCAACGCGTGGAAATACTTGTAGACGTATGCTATGAATGAATCGGCTTTGAACTAACTCATTTTCCTTCTACGAAACATTTCAGAACCTTTTGTACGTATGTCTAAAACCATAAGAAGACTATGGACATAATAATTAAATTGGATCACAATTCAATGATAATATTCTGCATAAGAATCATACTAATTTTTTCGTAATAGCTTTGTCCAAAAACCTTTTATTCTTATACAAACTTTCTCTTCACTTTAAAAAAATATAAAGAAGGCAATCTTATGTTCTGAATTTTTGTTTCTGCATTTTATACCATTTCCTTCAAAAAGATTTTTGTATTTCTGGCGGCATTCAAAATATTAATTAAATGTTCTAAGTTACACTAAACACAATTATTGGCTCCGTATTCAGTCTTTCATTACCAAGTCTAGTGGACATTAATTTGTTTAAACTTTTCCACTAAACTGTACTATTGAAAAGTTGAAGTAAATCTGAAAACTTTTCACCCCTCCCCCAAAGTGTGTCACTTGGTGAGGGCCACACCTCACGGATCCCCAGGCGACGACACTGGTTATGACACATCAGAGAAAACAATTATCTTTTTATTTATATTTAAGAAATGGTATGCAGAAAAAACTTATGATATACGAAGAAGTTTCAAATTTAATTATCACATACTATAATCTGCTTTTGTTTCATATGTTCATTCTAATATCAAAAAATTAAGGACTGTATTATTCAAGTAAAATTTGGTATGTCTATGCAGCTTCGTTGATTACGTCGTATTTTAATTAAACTTCATAAGAATTAATAATGAAGCTTTACGGTTTTGACTTTTTCGAAACCGCCTAACACTGCTACGATGGGGTTCTTTCACGTCGGCTGAATGTCTTTTAATAATTACAATCACTGTATTAATTTCGCCTGTAATACTTCGGAAAATTGTTCGAGACATTATAGTCGTATTTGTATGCAAGTATTGGATAATTATTCTGTTGTACAATGACATGTACATGTAGAGGAAGAAAGTGAAGGTTGTAGACGTCCAGGAACAGCGAGAGAGAGAGAGAGAGAGAGAGAGAGGAGGAAACTCGCGCATGCGCGTTATGCCACTAGTCTACCGCGCATTCTGACCTTATTTCACCACAGAAAAATCATATTCTCTGGAAATGTTCATTTCATTTCTCTGGAAATACGAAAATTGTCAGTCATCTTGAATGGGTAGGAGACGAACTGGACAGTTCTGCGCGTAGATGGCTTTTGTTTCGCGTCTAACTCACGTATTGTTTTCTTAGGGAGTAGATAGAATGTAAATAGACCTAGAAGAAAGTATCAGAATAGATCGTTCTACCGGACCGTTTTAACTATCAACAAATGCACGTTCCCTGACATTTTTAAGGGTTATACAAACGTTCCTGGAGAAGCTGATGTGTCTGATATAGTTGGAGCACCATTTTTCCATTCAGTATTATTTCTGTACACAGATGGGGAGGTTCGTGAAAAAGTATGAATATGTTTCGGTTGAACTCTGAATCACCTTTAACCATTGTATGAGGGCAGTAACAATTCTGAACGGGACAGTGTCATCCAGCGCGACGATCTCATACTTACAAGTTGGGTTCGTTCTTGAGAGATATCTTAGTATTGTACGTGGAGCTTGCGTTGGAGTTAACACGTATTGATCATTGGGTAGCATTCCTTGAGTGGATTTATCAAATTTTCGTTCTATGGAATCGAAAACTCAAAGGAGATTGATCAAGGACGTTTATTCTGAATTCTTGCGTTCAGTTCTGGAGGTAATTATGCTGAACTGCAAAATTAAAATAATTGTTTTAACCCATTGATCGAGTCTCCTATCAATATATTTTGCACTAATCATGAAATGTACTTCACTTGTGTCCAGTGTATTTTGAATCCGGCGCGAATCAACAGTACTTAATTTCAGTTCGCGCGTAACTTGCGAATTGCCTGAATTACATGTATCTTGATTTTAAATTAGCGTATCGACAAGATATTTCAAACCAGAGTTGTGCTGATGTATCGGAAAGCATTTGAATGTATGATCTAGGTTGCCCCTCAAAACTCGAATTACTTCGCATCAAACTATTGCATCCCCGTTACCGGAGTAAATCTCGTGGATTGAAGGGGGTCGTTCGTGTTGTAAGTTTTGTACATCCTAGAAGAGGAAATTATTTTCGTTGTTTTTCACAAGCACTTAGTTCGATTGGGTAATGAGTTGTATTAGCATAAGTGTTTGTGTAGGTTCTTCCCGCGTGAGTTGACTTAAAGGTGTGAGGCGGAAGGCTCAAGGAATTGGACGTACTTGTATCTTCAATTAAACGATGGCCTCAATATTATGCAAGCGGTCTCCAGCCGATGATCCAGAAAATTTTCGTGGTCCACAGAAAAGTCTGGATACTAATTTCCATTTTTGATGCAGAAACTAGCTTGCTATAGTATAAATATTAGATTGTTATTTTTTCGAGTCATATTTGAGAAACAGGAAATGGATAGTGAAAAAAAGTGTTTGTTTTTGATTATGTTTCGTTTGCTCTTCTGAATACAAATAGTTAATAAAATGACCTGAGTGTGTCTCAGTTTTAATTCTGACTTAAATCGAGAAAATAAAATTCGTCGTAATTTTGCAAAAACAATTTGGAGTCCAAACGATTAATAGCAACACCACGTTTCGTCTCTCGTGGGCGACTAGTTCATTGCTAGCAAGTAAATGTAGCGAGATACTTATTCTATTTATTGCACGAATTGAATAAACTTGAATGATTAAATAAGTAATTACAATGTTGTTGTTATTAATAAACATCTTAGTTTTGTCATGTTAAATAGGTTTCTTTCATATTCTTAAAATTTAAATTTCTGTGGTCAAATATTCGTTGCCACTACCTCAACTATTATAAAGGTCCATTGTAGTACTTTTAGTATATTAGGGTGGATTCTAAATATTTGAACCTTGTATTCTTACCAATAATTGGATTTTTCAAATATGAAGCCTACGTCCAGAATGTTAGGAATGTCCTTAGTAATTTTGTGAACATACGTAAAAAACTGTCCCCCCAAAAATGATGCTCATATTATTGTTTATAAATAAATCATACGTTATTCATGATTTGTGAAAATGCGGAGCACGTGTTTGTCGTTGCTGCGTATGTCGCTCATGGCAGGTTTTTATTTTTCTACATACGTTGTGATCGTGAAAATTTTCGATCGTTAGATTTTAATGGAAATCGACTTTGGGGGCCACTAGAACAGAAAAATTGGTTCCGTCCGTTTGTTCTCATCGATACTGACTAACCGTACATGGGGATTTTGTGTCTCTTGAAAATCATGTATCACGATAAATGATCGAAACGGAAGGAGAAAAGTTTGTTTTCCGAAACTTCAGAGATACTAGGACGACAAAATAGCTGGAGAACTAAGAGCTGTCAGCAAATGTGACATTGTACCACAGAATAAGTTTTGTGGTGTTCGCAGCACGAAATATCTCGGGACATACGTCATGTCTTTCAACGAACCAATTAAAACTATAAGTCGTTTTATTCGTTCAGGGTGAGCATATTTCTCAGTGTAGGAGGGATCTTCTCAGGACCGTGATTCTTGGATTGCATCATATTTTAGTTACTTCTTGGGATTAAGAACGATGGGTGCTGTGGTAGCTGAAGGCCTTTCTTTTGTCGTACTTGAGAGAAAAATGAGAAACATATTTGAGGAGAGAAAAATGAGAAACACGTATGAGGAAGTAAGTTCAACGTTAGTGCACCACTTGTTTCTTATTAATGCAATTGCGGATTTCTCTGTGATCATAAGGTATCCTTTACAGTTTCAATGCTGTATGTGACCTGAAAATATTGTTTCTATTGCTCTTCTGCTTGTTTTAGTTTGTTCCCGGTTTGATTATCCTCTGCTCTTTCACAATTTTACTTCATAAATTGAACATGATCACGCGTCATGGATAATCAATTGGTTTATATTCGGTTCATTTAAAGGATTCCTAGTTTACTGTCGGTAGACCTTTTTTGAACGTTTCAAAGGCATGTTATGTGCGCAACTGTAAGAGGTACTTAATAGAAACCCCGAGGCAGTAGCTTCATAGAAAGGATCTTTCACAATTACCAGGGAGAGGGAGGTAGTAAGGGAAGGTAATATAGCTTGCTCGTATTGGAGAGTTTCTCGTGAAAAAAAGTCTCATTCGAAATTGTTTCGTTTGATGCCGCATTTGAAGTGGCTAAACGAACCTTGAAATAAGGAAAATGCGAAGATCCTTGAAAATTCTGTGTAGCGAAGTCTTTTGCGTCCGTAGGGTCGTGTTTGATGGTTGGCGGATCTTTAAAAAAATCTTTTGAAATTTTAACGCCTTTTTTTTGTTTCCTTGCCAACACCTCGAAGAAGGGGATGCGGAGGATATGAAAATTCATCACTACCTCATCCATCTCGCAGACGCTTTGATTAATTCATGTGGGGGGGGGCGGGGGCGGAGATGAGCGACAGACAGGTCGGACGACGACGACGACGTTGATGAAGGGGCGCGAGGTCTGATCCTCGTGGGAGAAAAGGAGAGTAGTGCACCAGCCCTTTGAGAGAATTCCTTTTTACAAGAGGAAAGAAACCCGCTCTTGTAATCCACTTGGCTTTGCATATGCCACTTGAGAGCTCGCTAAAGTCAAACATTCGGAGGAGTTTAAACGCGAGGTTAAGGATCAAACGTCAATCCATTGAAGGAACTTATGAATAACCGTTAGCAACCCTGGTTTTCGTTACTGTGTGTTTTTTAAAGCGGAAAATACTTGTTCGGTCTGAGAAGAGGGAATTAGCGATCCATGGTTTCCGGAGGTAGGTTCCTCTTCTACCTTGGTTCTTCTCTTTCAGGGGCATATTAGAATATTTATTCCCTCGAAGGAATGCGGGATGTGGGAAGCCAGCGGCGGGCAAGAAGGCGGTTTCTATTTGCAGTTTTCCGCGTTGTAAGCTGATTCGGCTCAGTAGACCGTGCTGCATCTCGCCCGACGTTCCGTTCTGTATCCGTGAGCAGTAGGGCAGTATTACCGAGCTCTTCCCCGTTCGCGCGTTCGTTTCCACATCTTATTTTACTTTTCTCTTTGTTTTCGAAATTTACATAAAAGTTGAGCATCGTGAAGTGTCTTTTCACTTACATTTTTTACCCCCTCCCTTGGAAACGCTGCCGTTTGCGCTCTTGGTGGAGCTGCGCTTTTTCTTCTTTGTGTTCTCCCTGGGAGGTTCTTAGGAATTCTATTATTGCGTGTGTTCCTTTTGAGTTCGGCGAGTTTGCTCAAGCTCATGAAACGGACTTTGTTGACTTCACTGCATGCAAAACTTGCCACATTTGCATGGAGAAACAATGTCGTGGCAACGGGGCGTGAACGTTCACCTTTGATGTATATTGATCCCCATTGGATGTCTTCTTGTGTTTGGAGGCCCTGTGATGCGTGTGATCACATCACTGCATGTGAATACTTGGGTGCGCGACCGGGAATTTTTAGGGGAATTTCGTTGCTCCTCGTTTTTCTCATTCTGGGGAAAGAAGCTATTTCATTTTATCATTTTCTTAGTCAAATTTTCATTGACTTTGATGAGTTTGGTACAAATAATCTAATACCGAGAATTTTACAACGACTTTACCATTTACCATTCGAAGAACTAGATTTATCCTGTTGTCTTTTCTTGTGGTTATTATCTGGGTATACATTCTGTAGCCTACATTCAGAACATCTAAACTAGTGCAACACTTCTGACTTAAACAGTTGTATGTTTAAAAGTTCTGCTCATTATGTCCATCGTGATCAGCGACTTGATTCCACGTTTTAACATTTTAATGGGCGCGGAACTGGACCTAAAAAGTGATTAATGTTCATAAGAATTCAGTCTACTTACAAGGTCGTTCAAATTATGATTCTCAACTATTTCTTTTCATGTTAATCTTTCGCTGCAGTGAGCGTGTTTGGAAATTAAAGTTAAAATTTACATTACCGCGTCACTGCATTCCGCTGCACTACTTTAAGAGATTGGTAGTTACATTCAAATAAATATTAAGATAGTTTCTCTGAAAAAATGAACACCTTTTTTGAACTGGTATGTGACGCTAGGTACACACATCTCCCAGTCAGTTTAAGACGAAAGAACGACATTTTTAGTATGGTTAATGTATTTCAACATAAATCTGTATTCAAATATTTGTCTAATGATTTCAAATAGGTGGAATAATTTTACTCATTAAAACGTCTCTTTGTATTCTTCGAGCGAAAATGTGCCTAGTGATATTGAGAACTCAGACATCAGCCTTAGAGTTGGTTGGTGGGGTTGGGAGATACAGGGTGTTATGGGAGTATATTGCGGATTGGGAAAGATCTTTACTGATTTTATACTTCATTTGAAAATATAAGAAGGTTTGGGTACAATTTACCACTTCCTTTTACTATATATTGGAAAAGCGTCTTCATTTCTTGCACGGTGTGAATTGTCTAGGAAAGCGAGCCTAGATAGAACTGAAGTTATATACGTTCTTCTTTCGACCATTTACTGTCTGCATCTCTAATAGCGTTCATAAAGTTGGCTACTAAAGTCCTTTGTGGGATAAAAAAATCGATGTGCGCAAGTGATCCGATATCGGTACCTGGAAATTCGAAAAAGATACGGGCAGTTCAGCGGATTGAGGACTTGTGCCACTTGGTCAGGGGTTCACAAACTTTTTTTAATCCGCTTCTCCCTTGATCTGGAGATAATTTCCGGTTACACCCGGAAATAAGCAACAGTAAAAAATTTAGAATATTTATAACGAGATTACACAAGAAACCAGTATACCTGTACATATAAAATGGTAGTGGTAAAGAATATAATATTAATATAAAATCAAATCAAAGAAGGGAGTGATTGGCACGTCCCGTACCCCGTCTTATCCAATCTTGAGCTGAGAATTGACAAAGAACAATAATAATAATAATAATTAGTTTGTGTACAGGGCGTACTTGGTAGAAAAGTGTGCATTATATTTAACTTGAAAAATTGCTTTTTACATGAAAATTCCTGATACGCATTTTCGGAAGACGTGCAAAGACATTTTTGCCTCACATTTTAGATAATTTTACATTTGAAAATATAGTCAGAATTTATTTATGTAAACAATCGACCAAGGCAAAAATCGGAAACAAGACCCATTTATTTATTTATATTCATAGAACCGAGTTTGAGAAAAAAAGATTCCCTTTTTGTGTTTATGGATTAGTTATCTGTGAGGTATGCCTAAAGTGTACCGAAGCGAAACGAGTTAACTACTCTCAGTTCAGTGGCACCGCCCTTCGTCGTATCTTGAAACAGGAAATACTACGTGACAACAGAGGAGCTGTGTTGAGATCTCTACTCTCCTTCACTAACACGTAGTATCCAACTATCCTCGATGAAACAACAGCATAGGGATGCGCGCCATCAAAGTTCGCCGCCAGACCTCCAGCGCCAGCCTCCGTAACTTCGTAATGGTCCTCCAGAATGCGGCGTGGCCAAACTTGTAACAAAGCTCCGGCAGCGGACGCACGTTCTCCGCTTCCGAATACCTACAAAGGGCACCTAAGACGCGATCGCTTCAGTTAACCTCATCAATCTGCGTAATTGAGGGGTTTCCGCTAGGCAGGGGTTTGGCCGCGGGGCCGACCGCCTTCGGCGCCACTTAGTTAACTTTGTTTCCGGATTTGCGCTCAATTACGTGGGCCATTCCCGAGAATGCAACGGCAATGGCGGGAGACCGTGCGTTGGACTCCTTGCGAATAGGATTCATCGCGCGCGGCTGCCTACTCGAGGCGCTCCGGGACGGCGACCTGTTGTTCCGAGGACGGCCTTTTCCGTGCGACTGACACTTGAATGGAAGAAGCCATCCATCCGAGTTGTGTCTACATGAACGTTTGCCTTGACGCCCAAATGTCTGGAGCTATTGGCCGTTTTGCTTCGCTATTTAAAGGACTTCTGATCGAGAAGTAACGGCGGGGGGGGGGTATTTCTGTGTTATTTCTCGTTTAATTTCACTTCGAATGCCATCAGTTCTCTTCACTTACGGGAACATTCTGAGCTATATTATCTATAGCATTTCTTTTCTTACAGATCGTACGTTAATTTTTGTGGTACTTGTTACAACGAGAAAGTAGTTGAACAACAATTGAGAACAATTTTTCCTGGTACGTCACAAATCCCCCCTCTCCATTATGCGACAATAGCGCTTAATAGGCACTTGTTTCAAAGGAAAACGATGGGTTCTGAATGATCCTCATATCACAATATTTGATAACCCATGATAACGTAGATAGCAACAGCCTTTATACGTTGGGGTCATATAAAATTATATCCGTGATTAAAAGCCAATTTTCCCTAATTACACTTGCTTTGCAATATCTGATGTCACAATAGCATTATTGACCTTAATTGCTGGGCTCCGGTGTATCTGCATGCCCTTGCATGTAAAGTTGTCATACGAGGAGGGGGTGGACATTGGGCATGGCTGCCGGTGGCACAAAAGCATTTCGTTGGCATAGGCGAGGGAGTGAGACCATTAGATGTCCGTTGATGCACTCTCTGTCCTTCCATCGAGCCAATAGCTGGCTTTCTGGCATGCTGTGATAGACTTCCGGTAGCAGCCTTCTCAAAGAGGGACATTCACTCGTGGCAGCGGGGTTTGATGTCATATCTCAGCCGCTATTGGATAAATAATTGTCAAAAGGGAAAGAAAAAGGGGCAAGCATTTCGACATTTAGTGTATCATTTTGTGTAAAACAAGGAAACCGGTGTCTGCGAATACATTCATTCCTCCACACGATTTAATTTAATTTTTTTTCATACATGTTAATTTCTACATTATTTCTAGAAACAATTCAACAGTCTCTATGCTGCGGAAAAATTCCTAATTTATGAAGAGTTTGTTAGTTGTGGTAGTTTAGGAAAAAATATCAATTATTTCAAACCCATTAAAAACTTGGTTGAAAATAAGCTGTTAATAAAACAAAAGCGTTTTAATGTCCTCTTCAATTTTTTCAAATCCTCGGAAAATTTGGTTCGATTTACGAAAATTTCATTAAAAGAAACCGAATAGATGACGTTTCATATTTTTGGTTTTACAGGTTCTATGACGCAGGTAGAACCCTCTGTGAAATGCACTTCCCTCCCTAAAAGACGATTTATCTTTTGTTGTTTCTCCAGATTATTAGTGAACTGCGAACGAAAGGATTTCGATTTATCGTGGAAACTAATTCAAATGAGACGGCTACGAGGCATTGGGATCGTGGGATTATCGTACAGCTATCTAACACGTTGTGAAGGCTTAGTTTTAAGATAATATTTAGAGTTACGTAATTATTTGTCGTGGTTAATTTCCGGGATTGCCGACTCTTGACCTGAAAGAAAACTGAACAGGAGATTAGTAATGTAAATCATAAATCTTTCTGAGTTGTATCATATATATTGCTTAACAGATCAATTAGCCAGATTAATTGCCTTTTCAATCTTTATTTTACTCGTTGGAAATCCAATGTCGACGTTTATCGTCTCCATTGTTAGTTTTCGTGTTGAAAATCTTGCAATTAATTAGTTCGTGCTGTGAGCGCCAAAAGTTATACATGGATAGGCCTCTGTGGTTATAATGGCTTTACTCGCCATATCTTTTACAATTGTTGTGATGTCTCCCGAGGGAGGTTGTATCAATTAATTCAACGCAAGTGGTCACGGACCGTTTTCTACGCGGACGCGTCAAAGTGCATAACACGCATCTCAAAATTATGAAATAATTGTTTTAGTGTTCATCGGATTTACACGGGTTCTACTGAACACTAACCTCTTCGTAACAAGCTATCCTTTCAGTGGGAAAGTCTATGCGACTTTTTGAAGTCTCTGTATTTTTTCGAAAAAAGTATTTCTCCGAATCGGACGTATCCATTGTACCCACAATTGAGTGTTTGATCAAATTTAGTACTACCGTGTACCTCTGCGTACGTGAAAAAATCTCGATGAGTAACACAGAACATAATAATAATTATTATTATTATTTTTAGTTCGAGTACTCTAATAACGTTGGAAAGATCATGAGAACAATCCAAACTCTTGCGCTTTACACAATAAATATTTAGTGTGCTGTCCATAATCTTCTGTTATGATTGGACGGCATTACGGCATGGCCCACTTCAGATCGGAGTGTATCGGTGGCGATGCTATTGACTCAGTTATCGTATTATTTCCGTTAATTATTAAATTATGTAATATTAATTGATCAGAGTTTCTCTTAAAATAAAACGAGCAAAGGCTCTGCGCCAGCGCTTGATTTCGTTTCTAGACTAAGAATTTAAAGAGCGGTAGAATTTTAAGAAAATAAATTTTAGAAAATTTGAAACTTGCTATTGAGGTTTCACTCAGCCACACTCGCTGATCTAAAAAAGAAGTGAACTCATGTATTCCACTGAGATATTTTACTCATACAGCCAACGATTGGATTCCAAACTTCTTGACCAGGTTTTTGTGCTTTCTCGCAAACTACATATATTTTGTGCCAGAGACGTTTTCACAACTTGATCCTTCGTATGGAAGGTAGTGACGCTTCTGGAAAGAACGCGCGCGCGCACATAAAACAATAACTTTATTTGGCAATGCCAGACTGTTTAACGTTCTATGATATAAGAGAGGAAGGATAATAACTCTCCCCAGGTTGAAAAATGTTTACTCTTTACAGTTTTTTTCCCACAATACACTTTTTTAATATATTTCAAGTCAATCATGCCTTAGTAATTTGTATCACCTTAGTAGTTTGTAATTTACCTTTTTCCAAACATTCGTTGTCATTAATGATGGCATATTATTCCATGAAATGTTTAAGAAATTGTCCTTTTAAATCGTTGAATGTCCCATAGACCAATCCGAGGGTTATTGTTTCATTTGACAACGAAACAATATAATTGCTTTCAAGAATAGTTCATTATTTACAAGCAGCATTAAATTCATATAAAATAAAAAGAAGTTATTTACAACTTATAAATTTTTTCTCTAGGGGAAAAGAATCTGAAAAAAATAATTCCTGGAAAGTGTTGCTTGGTCCTAAATACTCGTAACTATTAAGATCGTATTAACCATTTTAACTTTATATTTGACGTATGCGCCAGTCTCACGGAATCAGAAACTTTCTCATTATAAATAAATAAATTTATTTATTGTCAAGAAAGCAGTCACAAACTGCGTATGACCACGTGGAGGACAACAAACTAATTTACTCTCCGGAAGCAAGCGAGGGACCATCCCATCAATTCCGATTAAGCTCCTTAAAGCAGAGGTGGATTTAACATTTCAGCACACTCCTAAGATAAGAATAAAAAAGTTAGCGACGTGTTATAATTTTAATAGAATACCAACAAATTTGTATGTAATAAAATACAAAAATGTTGTTTACGAGTACATATTATTATATAACTATAGATTATTCTGACTATATTGTCGAAAAATCGTAACTATTACAATAACTGCAAATTCGAGATTAATTATTACTACAGACTGCCACCCCTTGGCAAGAGTCAAAGAAGCATTTATGAAAAATCCACCTCTACTCGATGGAAAACCGGAGAAAACCCCCAGCCAGAATAGGGTTAGAGAATTAATATACACAACCGTACCAAGGTTGAGTACAGATAAAACTGAACATATATGAATAATAGGATACAACAATTGTATGCCGGAAAATAGTTTTGAAATTTAATCATTTATTGTGTAAGTACTAGAGCAATGTTGTGATTAAGCAGGAGATCAATTGACATATTTAATATTTTAGAAAAATAATTTTTTTAAAATCATTTGTTGGGTTATAGAAACCCGTTTTAACTTTTATTAAAATCAATGAATTCTTTTATGCTGTAGAAGCAATGGTGCAGATGTTAGCTTTTGAACACGGACTTGAAGAGATTAAATTTAATAATTTATTTTAGGTCTATGGAGTGGTAATTATATAGAACGATTCCCGAATAGTATGACCCTTTTTGGCATATATGCTTGGTTGCCCATGGCCAACATCGTCTCAGTAGACAGAACTACCGTCGGTACGATCATCCGCAGAGTCCAACTTACCTAAACTGTCGATCAGCGGTTTGGGTCTGTTTGACTTAACACTACCCTGAAGTAGGTCAGAAACGATGGTATTCCTGTCTACTTACGCGCAGTTTGTCCCGGATAAGTGAGCACATTTTGACTCCAACCGCGGAATTTACGATTAAGTATCATTAATTTCCACTATTGTGTATAGAAAAATTCAGTCTCTAAGAATGAGAACAAGGTCAGCTACACCTGCAACTAGAATACACTATGGAGTATTTCGAATGAAAACAGCAAATTTAGGATTTTTAATCACTCGTGAGGAGTAAAATACTTAGATTTGGTATGACTAAAATAGAAAGATTTCAAATAAATCTAATAGTCTTTTTCCTTAAATGAATGTTTCAGTTATATGAATGCCACCCTGTTGGCACCAGTTGTGTGTCAATGTAACAATTGATTTTCGAGAAATAGAAACACGTTCATGTGCGGCAGGAAGAAGCTATAGATTTGCGCAACGCAATTTTCAATGTAAAAACCAT
Source organism: Laupala kohalensis (assembly GCA_002313205.1). NCBI lineage: Eukaryota > Metazoa > Arthropoda > Insecta > Orthoptera > Trigonidiidae > Laupala > Laupala kohalensis. The sequence goes on along the minus strand of NNCF01130869.1, from coordinate 354,867 downwards.
AAAGTGACTTCATTCGCGAAACGTATTTTCGAATTGATATTGCATTTCGATTTGCGGAGAAGCAGAGAAAATGGTTTGTGCTGACTAAGGTTGTTGTGCAATTTCTAACTGGCCACGGAGATTGAAAGAGTTTTGGGAAGACTAACGATGACATGTGGCTGAATTAGATCAAGGAACCCCTGAGCATGTGTTGTGGGATTGACCACTTTATGTGCCTGAGCGGGCATACTATATTAGGTAATATGGAAAGGAAGGTATACGCAACATGACAGGGGAAAACACTGACCAGCAGACAAAATATGTGCTATATATGAATTTGTTAGCAAGGTTAGGGTGACGTATAGGAGGAGGATCAGAAATAAATAAAAAAGGAATTATGATATTGGTCAAATAGAATAGATCCTTGTATTACTTTTGGGCAGAGACAAGGAGACTGGCAACAGTCAAGGCAAATGAAAAAAAAGTTATTGTACCATAAATATGAATTTCACTCGAATCAATGTCGTCTTCGTATCCATCCGGTTTCAAGGAAAACTGATCAGTGTGTGGACGGCGAGAAGACCATTCATAACTTTGTGGCTCCTGGCAACTGCGCTGTCCGCAACCCTTGCGAGTCTCGAGAAATGTTTAGCAACAGGTTCCGGGAGAAACCAATATGCGATCAGTAAGATACGGTGCTCGGAAGAGTTGCAAATCACGTGGAATTCATGTCAGTTCAATGCATCAGGAGGTTTCATTAAAAACAGTGGCGTTGAACTGAGCTCACCATATTTGTTCGGGGAGAGTGTGATGCACTGTTCAGTTGATAGGAATTTTAAAGTAATTGAATTGTGAATCTGGAATCATCAACTGTTCTGAGGTATACATGGTGATTATAATGAACCCTTAATTGGTGTCGTAAATTTTGCTTACGTAACTATCGTGGAGGTCGCGCGGCTCCAAAGTTGTAACAAACAAGTTTCAACCATGTGACTAGATGAAACGTCATGAATTATACTTATATTTTGTGTAGTCGACTAGTTTGTTACAATTACCCATCTCATTTAGCATCTATTTAAGATCACAAAATATGTCAACTGTTATGTGCCTCTAATGTGCATTCATAGAAAAACACGTTTCATCACTGGAATCGTGGGTGTCGCGGCAGCCCCCTTAAAACACGTATCTCCGCCCCCGAAAACGCTACTGTGCCGAAACTCCTTCATACATTCTAGTCTTGTAAACGGGAAATGGAGCGTGCTATTCAATCTTATCTACATGGAGCGATAGGAGGTAGGAGGGTAGAATGGTATTAGTATAGGTGGGCCGGTTAGCTGGGTTTACCAACATCTTGGCCCAAGTGGAGGGGTTAGTAGGAGTAGTTAGTAATAGTTAGTGATACTAGAATTAGTAGGACGTGGATAGGAGGAGGAGGGACATTGAAGTGCAAAGCTAAAACGTTTACTGGCCTCACCGGGAATGGAACCCGGAGTGACTCAGCAGCAAACATGTTAGCCACTGAGTCCCTGAGCTGCCGGAGGTTCTGCTCCTGCCACGGGACGGGATGTAATGTGATTACTAGAGATGGAAGTGCGCACTATGCTTATATTTTTAGAAAGTCTTAGAAACATAATCTGAGGTACCCGTGTATTAAATTAGTGATTTAAAAATGCTGTAAAATAAGTTCCACTGGTCACTGTAACCTGAAATTTAACTTTTGTACATAAAGCTATGTTTTTTGCGTGGAAACAAAAATCTTTTATAAAACATATTGATAGAAGGAATTATTTTCGTCAAGCGCATGAAGGTGCCAGTGATGGATAACTTGCAAGAGTATATAAATAGGAAAATTATAACGTATTCTATAACCTACGTCCAATTAAGGTCGCGAAATATATTTTTTAACTCATTGACATTTAAATTAAAATAATTTATGAGAATATTTTTCTTCTGTTTATAATAAAACAAAAATTACAAATTAAATTTTTAAATGTCTAGATTTTTCTGCGACCACCGGTTAGCGACCACAGTTGTACCATCGTACCATAGGGAATGTAGAGACAGTCCGTGTCCCACCGTCCTGAAGGCAGTACGTGGGCTCCTGAGTCCCCCCGCCCTCCGCATCCGCTGCGACAGCTATGATCATACAACTTTTAGGAAGGCGCAGCGTGTCAAGTGGCAGACGGCGAACGGCGATGGGGACGTGTGATGCGCGTCGCAACCTGTCGCAGGGGCTGCGAACGCGTCAACTCGCACCGCGTTCACAATTTCCGTGTCCGCGGGCTTTGGATGTGGAGAGAAATAATAATGTACAGGGGAAGATGAGAAAAACAACAGATTTTTTACCCCGCTTTTCTGTTGGAAACAACGCAGATATAGTTTTGTTTAAAAAATTCTGAATTAAATTGGGGTAATGAAATGCTTTAAGGAGATGAATCTTATTTCCGCCTTTGATACTATTTGCGAAGTAGCTCACCCGTTTCTTACTAAAGCAAGTGGTGTTGCAAGATACAGTTACCAGGTGTTATAAGATACCATTTTTTTCCATGTTTCGTATGCAAGGCTGCATTTGTACTGCAAAAAATAACTATACATTTGTTAGTAACTACTGTTTCGTATTACCCCATTCGTATCCTATTACCCCACTCTCCACGAAATGATGGTCCGAGTTTCTTGCCCGCTGCATTGTAATCTTTTTTCTTCGGTTCACCAGCCATGGTTTCGAGCTTAAAAATTTTTGTCCGTGAAAAGTTGACGTGTGGATATTTGTCTTGTGCACGTAGCCAATTTTTTGATTCCGTTCTTCGAAGAGTGACGACTGGACCTATTGATCTGACTCGTATGTCCATCAGTCAAAGTTCTGTGTTCTAAATGGTTGCTCATATCACGTTGAAATTTGGCACAAGAATTGTGACGGGCACTTAGTTCTGCAGCCATCCTAAAAAATAATTCAAAAGTCAGCCCTCTTTTTTGTGGGATGGTGGTGACATGACCATTTGATATTTAAGTCGGGGGATGTGTTTTTAAGGTCTCTGCACGTTATATGTAGATGTTGAGTATTTTTATTTTGAACTAAATTTTGAGTTTTTAAGTCATTGCGTTCGTACTGAAGATTATTATAGGAGACAAGAGGTTTACTGTATCAGTTTTTCAAATCCAGTTGAAGTTCTGAAAATAGACATGGATAAGACTGTGAGACCTTTGTTATATCTAATTGGTTCTTGCCACTATCAAAGAAAACCGCTGTATCTGTTTTCATCTTTGTTTCGAATTTGGCAGAATTTGTTGTTTAGGGTTTCGACATTTTTTCTCCAACCTCTAGAACATTCGCTTCTACAGTACTTGATGAGTTACGCAAGAATCCCTCTAATGAAGAGTATTTTTAGTGTTAATATTGCTTTCTGGGACCCCGTAAAATTAATACACTCCGCCTAACTCGTAATCACTGATTTACATGAAAAGTGCCGAGAGTCAACCCATCTTGCACTTGGTTCCTTATTAACTTTCGTTTGTATTGTTATTGTGTCTTTTCTGTCTTTTCCTCATGTACCACAAGTAAGAATGGCAGGATAAAACATTCGCAACTATTAACATTTTATAGTTAAAAGTAATTGCTCGTTAAAGAACGAAATATTTCTTTCCGAATATTTCTTAGTTTATTTAATTTTGCCTGTGAGACTATTTCGGCCACGAGAATACGTTTGGAGCATTTTCCCCTGGTCTCACTTTGCTGTGCGTGTACGCTTTGGAAAAGAAAAAAATGCTTCATGGCTTGAGTGTGAATGATCAGCCACTTACGCTTCCTCACTATACATATTTTAGTTTATTAACCATTTCAATAATTTTATACTCTCCACTAATCAAATGTTAAATACGTAGTAGGGTGCAGTCTTTTTGCTAGCATGATCAGGACAAGTTATCTTGCATTAGTATACTATTTAGTAATCGTGGAGATGCAATTTTTAAAGACGGGATATTGGTTGTCGAACAATTGTATCTACTAAAGAAAATCCGTCTTTTTCATTTCTTGATGCAACCTGAAATGGTGAATTTCCCACGTCTCTCTCCGACTTTTCTATCTGTTTGATCATATGGGGAAGTTGCGAGATGAGCTGCCGATCGACTGGTCAGGATCGTTTTAATTTGGATTGTGTCGTGTCGTTCGCTTTGAAAGGAGGGATGAAGGGCGAAGGCGCTTGTGGGGGACGGGGATGGGGAGCGTCGCTCGAGTCTCTCTGACATTCAAATTTTCTCGCCCTTGGGGTCCTCCCCCTCGCGCCGGAACGAGGAGACGAGACCTGAAAGATATATTCAGTGGCGTATGGATTGCTACCACTCATATATAGTAAACGCCGAGGAAAAGTAAGCTGGGAGGGTGGGATTCGAGGGGTTTGGGATCAGGGTAAGCGGAGCGGAAAAATGAAAAAGTAAATCCGGTTATCATACCCATTTCCGGCTGCGGAGGCGCAAATTCAGTTCCTTTGGTCCTGTGCTCCGAGCCGCTCGAGCAACCAACCTTCGCGGCGCTTTCTATGTGCGCCCAGCTCCGAGCGGGGCAAGATGCCGACTGAAATATAATTTACCCGTGCGTCTACCCACAGCACAGCTTTCTGAAGCCGAAGCCTTCCTGTGAAGTGCTGTAGACGCTGCTCTACGTGGGCATGGGTTTTTATTTCCGAAATTAAATTTTCTCTCTTATTTCGGCGGTTTGCGCCGACTGGGTGACTGCTCGTAGGTGCTGGCTTCCCTTTGCGGGTGGAAAGTGCTGCGACGGTTAATTTTTGTCTGTTTTTGCTTCTCCTTCTCTCTCACCTTTGAGCTGCTTCTACTCCGTCAACATATGTTCGTTTCTTACGTTCCTCCACGTTTTTCTTTCTACATCTGCACCCTTATTTTTTTCTCCATCACCACCCGGATCTTAACATCTAACTACAACATATAACCTCTTCCACATTTTTTTCTCCTACTTCTATGCCTACCTCTTCTCTACTTCATGGCCCTTTCTCTTTCCCATTTCAATGGTATTTCTTTAGATTGAACATGGAATCCAAATTAATTTCATAGCGCTCTTCTCCCTTATGTTTCGAGTATTGTTTATTCTTTTTTTCTATTTATCTTTCATCAATGCTACATTACTCCTCCAAACTTTTTTACTGATCAGTTATGCTCAAGGAAAACGGAATAATGTTAGAAAAATTAAGTAACGTATTAGAATTGGATTCAGAAGAGTTATTTGGAGTTTCTTGAAACATCAATTACTTAGATGACTTGAGACTACTTTTTTCTATAACTCAAGAGTAAATTCAACAACTAATAATTATATTTTATTCCTCACTCCGTAAGTCCTTCATTACTTCATAGATGAGATAACTTCGAAAACTCTGATTTGGTGTCCATTGAAATTTACAATCCTGAGAGAACTTGAAGTGACTATACGATTCTCTTATCAGAATCCAATTCCGAGAGTTGAAAAAATGGGAGGATCGTTGTTAGTTCTGTCCAAACGCCGTGACAAAACTTTTGCTGAAAAGAGCATATCATTCATCGGGAACTGGGAGTGTGAGCATATCGAATCTTCTTATGTCTGTACCTATTCAGCTACTCCTTGTATTAGTCTTATGTATTCCCTAGTTTTATTGCATCTTCCACGTGAGTCGTACTCTGTTCGTTCGCGAACGTTTTGTGTCGTAAATCATCTTCAATGTCGTCGTCGCTTTTCGTAGGTTTCTCTCGCCGTCGCTTTTCGGGAGGAGCTAGCGAAGTTTCGCTCTTTTCTCGAGCAGCTTCCCTATGACGACCTGCTAAAGCGCCTCGCCCTCGCTCAGCTCGTCGAAATGAGATGATTTGTGGCTTGATGACATCCCAAATGCTATCAAAGGATGCGAGAAGTATTACAATTTTCAAGCTTCAACTCCCGCAATGATTGAAATTTTTTCACGCCCCGGACAGTATTGCTTTGCTTCAAAGCCAACGCTGTGTATCAGGAAATTCGTCGCGTAGGACGCGTGCTCCATTGGCCTTCCTTTGAACTATTCGCTGGTAAACGTCGCTATGAAAAGAGGCTGTGTCCCCTCGAGATTTCGGATTCTTGGCGATGCTTAGGTTTATCTTGTAATAATATTATTTCGGATCATTTTAGTTTCTGTATGGTTTGTTAATGAAGGAATAAGATCTTATCCAAAGAATGTTGTAATTTTGTTGTTACAATATGATACTGCTTTCTTCAAGTAAAGAAGGGCTCAGTAAATCTCATTTAAGTTCGGTAACAGAAGGTCGGTTGAAAAAGATAGTGTATAAATTACATCAGAATTAGACTTGTACAATGATCTGCTAAGATGCACTGGTTTAGATAATGAGCATCGATGATTAAAGTACGTCATTAAATACAAAGAAAATCTCCTTAATCCGACTTAGTATGAAAGGTTTCCCGTTATTAGTAAGGTTTTCAATGTAATCTGGATTGAGTTTGAACAAGAAATCAAAATTTTGAAACAGTCCGAAACTAAAATTTGATGTCAATGAGGGAATATTCTCGTAATATAAGAAAAATGAAGTGAGAATATCCCTCGATTTGCGAAGTACGCAACAAGTAATCAATCTGTAGAAAATAGAAATGGGGAAATAGGCGAAATATTTAGGTCTCTCACCTATCTCGCACATTGAAGTGCACAGACCTGTCGCGGTGCATCGGGGCGGGGAAGGAGCTCGCGTCCCGTGCTGTTGCAGCTCATACGAAATCCCCCAATACGTGTGAGCTGGTCATGATTTCTTCGAGCCTTCTAATCACGACCATAATACTACGCTCGAGAACAATCGTATATATTTTTGTGTGCATTTATAGAACCACAGATTTCGTAGTATAATATGAATAAAGTTTGAGCATAAGAGCGTTCTGCTTCACTCCATTTTTTCCGGGAATTTCCAGTTAATCCAAAATTTCTGTATCACTTCTAGTACAAATTAGTCCAGATTAACCATATTGCATTGTGTAGCCACATATTTGCTGTTTCTGTTATCGATTGTACAATTTTTAAAACTTAAGAATTAGTGTAGAGTTATGTTAAATATCTTGATTTATTGTTCAGTTTTCCTTGTTTACTTATTTGTTATTTATTTATTGTTTTTCTTTATTTTGCAGGTAAGTGATGATTACCTATGTCAGTTCGATTAAGTGCGGGGTGAGTATTTTTGGGTTTGGTTCAAGATATTTCTGTTTCTCCTAATATTTGAATACTAAAGCAATTCGTAATGATTTTACTTGTTCTAAAATTAATTTTTTATTGGAGTCGTGTTCCTCAATTTGAATCTAAATAGTTAAAAGGTCGTAAGTCTTTCATTATATATTTAGTTAGTTATTTACGGACGAATAATATATATTATGTAAAAAGAGCTCACTTGAGTCCAGGAGCACAAACAAAAAATAAAATCAGTTGAACAAAGAGTAGTAACATCACATTGCATTAATAATGATCACTTGATGGATTGGGAAAATACATTAATTTTGGACAAAAACGTTAATTGTTCCAAAAATTGCGTATCACAAATGATATTCATAAAACACACATACGGAAGTTTCAATTTACACACACTGGAAAGCCATCTGGTATATACAATACCACATTATGACAAGTTTTTGTTTCTGCTTTTTTGTAAACATATAGTGTGTTTATAATTATGTTGAATCTCATGCTCAATTGTTCTGTTGTTATGTTTCTTGTTATTATTAGTTCACCGGACGACTACTTTAAACGAAGTTGAAACTTTGTGAGCTCTTTTCACATAATATATAAATTACTCGTCCATAAATGGTCGTAAATCTTTCATTATTTATTTAATTAGATTGTATAATAGACTTTAATTGTAGTTGAATCTTCATAGTTTCCGCGTGTGATGGGTCAATTACTAACTAGAAGACTGTTGTCAAAGTAGCTGAGTGTATCAAGTTAAACATTCGTATTTTGATGAGAACATTCTGCGCTTTCTTGCACGCGAATGCCATCCGGTCAGAGAAGTAATTCGCGACGTCGACTGACTGAGCGAACGAGCAAGCTTCTGGCGCGTGGAAAGTTGCGTGCGACGCCAGAACTCGTCGAGTGAGACCAGTGCGTTTTACTCACTCCTCCTGTAAACGTATAATGTGGCAGGAAGAAGGTGCTTGTATAGCAGTCGCGCCTTGGGGCTTTGTTTTTTCATTTCGATGCAAGCAATCCACTCGTCAAAATTAACTTGCAGTTCTTAGGGTGGATGTTCATCATGGTGGGTTAGGTCGGTTTACTTCTGCCTTATTATCAGCTTTTTATCAGTTTCGATTAAGAAAGGCTGGGGTGAGAAGTTTATTACCATTATTATTAGTATTCCAATTGTCTATGTAACGATAATGTCTTTTCTATATCGTCTTATGTCATAGAAATTAAGTACTGTTTACTGAAATCTGAACTCTTTACTGACGAGGGAATATCTCTAATATCGATGATTTAACGATTCGCCCGCAACATCCTAAGTTACACATGACGTACTGCTTGAAATTCCTTGCTTCTCGAGCTGTTCTTTTCCAATTAATATTTTGTCAAAAGTTAACTGTTCATTCTTCCGATGAAACTAACGTACTAGCACTCTTCCGCCAGCTGCTTAACTTTGGGCTCAGGAGATATTCACCTAGTCCTTATTAGGGTTCTCGAACTAGTCGCACACTCTGATAAGGTCCCGATTCAGTTGTACGGTCTCGTCTTTTCTCCTACTAGTATTTGCGACATGATACTCCTACTTTTGGTGGCAAATGTTCTCGTGTTCGGGGATACAGTATTTCTGGAAGCAGATCTCTAAACAAACTTCCATTTGTCTTCGTCCATTTGGGGACGTTCGTGATTAGCTTTCCCTCCTCGCTCCTCCGCCCTGATCGGGATCGCTGATTCCGTTTATGCGATCCTCCCACCAGTTTGCGGACAGTGACGAGGGGTTGTCGCCGAGGAATAGCAGGGTGAACTTGTCATCTCCTCGCCCTGTCGCCATCAACTCGTCTGTTTTTGCCGCTGGACTTTGCGGACTCGTTGTAGGTCTTTTTTTATGGCGCCCAGATGTTGCGTGAGCCGCGCAAGAAGCCGTCTTATTTTTCCGCCCCCGTCTTCGAGTCTTTGGGACGGCATGCCTGCTGCCACCCTTCGCTTGAAACAATGCAGCGCAGGTCCGGTCCCTGCCCGACACGGATTACCACCGACCGAACGCCCACTTGATCCCTCGCGGGATGCAGGGAAGCACCAATCTCATCGACACGCGCGTCGCGGCGGCCGGATATGTTGACCCGTTTCCATTTTGCCGTCAAATAAATCGCCTTGTGTATCTTCGAGAGGCGAGTCTTCCGTAGTTTTTTTTTATCCGCCCTTTGTCGTAACTACGTATGTCTTCCTGAAGCATGCGGCTGAGGGGCTCTTGCTGAAACCTCTCTGGAATCGTGGATTTGTTTTATGGAATTGAGTGCTTATTTTTACCCTGCCTGAGAAAGTTACAAAATTGGCGAGGACGGTACTATCTTTTTCATTATAAAACAGATGAGCTCAAAATTTTATTGTTCTTAATTATTGTAATGTTGAATTCGCTACACCCTCTCCGAAAAGAAACTGTAGATACTGCAGTATTATTTCTCGATTTTTTCTTGTCTTATCCTTCAGTAAAATTAGACTCCCTTATTTTGGTGTATTTATTCGCTTTTTATGTTCTTTTCTGTCAGAACCCACCCTCATTCTTTTTTGTTTCCGGAGTACTTGACGTCTCATTTCTTCTTACCGTCTCTGCAACGCTCTTCCTTTCTCGCCCTTACACTCCATCGCACCTGCTCGTTCTCCTCGCTTCCAATGCAGCCCTTTTTGCCTCCCACCTCTGGCGACGTGTTCTGCGTGGACGCCAGCGATCAAGAGGCGTATCAGTGCGCGCGCATCCGGCCGGCCGCCCCCACTCGCGCCCGCACTCCCCGCCACCTCCCTCCCTCACCGGCCTCGAATCCCCGTTGTCACCGCTACCCCTTCTTACAAGCTTGTTAGACCTGTCTCCGCCGGGCACCCGACGAAGAAAAAAGCCGCATTTTGTATTCACTGTGCAGAGCGCCCAACGCGCCCCGGAGGAGGGATGTAACTATCCGGGGTGGAAAATCCGTATCAATAATGACAAAGTGCCACGCGTAATCCCCGATGATAGTAAGTATCAGCTCGCTATGTAGGCCGCGGGGTAGGGCGTGCGGCGCGCGGGGCTTGGCGCTGTAATTGGTTCAGCTGGTGTCGACACGTTGAACTCATCAATTCCTCATCAGAGCCCGCGGGAAACCTGCCCTCACTAGGTTTCCCGCTTGCCAACCTCCCCTCACTATCCCTATGCTAAATCCTCCTCTTTCCCCCTGCCTAGTGGCTGCTGCCTGCGCGTGGATCCCTGCCCTTGCTGCTGGGATTTGCGCGCCGCGAGCCGCGCTCGCGCGTCCCACGAGGCCGTCGCCGCAGCGGTCGCCGGCGTGCATGCGAATTTCCCTCCCCGACGGCGCCAGCGCTGGTGGAAACTCTTTGTTCAAATAAGCACCCATTGCACCGCCGTTCGATTAGCTTGTAAATTTCTGCGGACTTCAAAAGTCCCTCGCCCGTACCGCGTGACTGGAGCTCTTCGCATTGAGTTGGATGGTTTTTTGGAACGATGGTTAATGTAAGATTGATAGTATTTTTAGGATCGTTTCCAACTAATTATTTTGCACCATTCCTTACATATGTTTGTGAAAAGTTCTTAAACATCTAATTGTAATTTCGGTTCTCGTTTGCGAAGCATCATAGGTGTTGTGTTTATTTACGACATAGAACTATTTCACGAATAAAGTATAATATTCTTGTTTCATCGTGTTACGGAATGAAAACCAATTTTAAAATATTAATTTGCGTTAAATCAGTTATCAAATTTGACTTACCACAACTTGTTGCTTTTCGAAATCGTAGAGTGCTTGTTCGTCTCGGAAGTATATATAGTTGGAAGTGTGAAGTTATATCATAAAATAAGGTCGTTCCATGTCAACGGACATATTTTAAATTGGTGTAAAAGTTTTCATTTTATTAATTGACGAACACGTATGTGTCATTCTTTCGTTGCTGAATGATTGTTATGATGTTCATAAAGAGGTAAATTTATGACTTCACATATTTCTTTTATGGCAGATCGTTTGGCTTTTTTGTTATTTCTGTTCTTTCTACACCGTTCCATTAACCACGAATTCGCAAATCCTATCCTAATCCCAGACCAATTATTTTCACAATCATTTATAAAGTCGTTCGTAATGTCCTGTCGTGCAAACTGAATACTTAGCTTCGATTATTATTCTGACATCTCCGGCACCTTTAAGTATATTTTTCAAAGAAACGAGCGAATAGCAGCCATAAACTTAAGTGTGAACCGAGCATTCTTTTTGGTTATGATTTCCTTGTTTCTCGTCTTCAGAGGCAAGGTTTCCCAACACTCGCGGATCATAAACTTGTAGGAAGGGTTTTATTATCCGGGACCTGCGTACAGATGAGTGAAGCTCGGCTCGAACAACTCGAAATCGCCTCCATTGCCAAGAGAAGGCTCGTCGTCAGCGGAAAACGCCCCGAGCCTTGCGGGTTAGTACTCACCTCCCCTCTTACCCCCCTTCTCCACATGATCGGATCCGTGTATGCCAGTCACCACCTCGCGACCGGATCACACCGGCGCAATATCTATTTCACCTGGCTACTAATACGACGTAGTGTAGTTCTTGTTCTGTGACTGGTCGTACCGGTACTTCAGAAAAATTCGTAAAAAAATATTGGTACGTTGACCTGATTCGCATTGGGTAGAAAAAATATATATTCTGACAAAACCGTTAATTGACTTAAAATAGCATCATTTTGCGCCAGTCTCTCCAAATTTTACATACTCCTAGACCTCCGAAATCTAAGAGCCCCCCACCCAAAAAAAAAATAATTCTTGATCCGACATTGCTTTCTGTGAAACTACTTCTGAATTTCTAGACTGATTCTAAAGTTGTGATCAGTAGATTCCAAACAACCTATCTGCCTCAAGATCCACCCTTCTGCAGCATTAAGTGTTCCACGCTTCACCCTCGCCAATACTTAGGTAATTTCTTTGTTCTAGAGAATTATGGCAGCTTAACTTGCGTGCTTTTCTGGTCATTTCATTGGCCCACTTTGTTCCGCAGTCATAATGGTGTTTGGTTACTGCCTTGTTATCGATTATCGTAGCTGTTTATACCCTACCTGTTTTTGCCTCTCATGCATGCTTTGTGTAGGTTGATTAGTTTTACCTCCCATTCCGCCTTTATCGAAGAGTATTCTTTCTCCCTGGACTTCACGATGTGTGGATTCTCTAATTTCTCGATTTTTCATAACATGTCACCAGATTACCTACATCGCCCTTGTTCTTGAATGATCAGGATGGTTTAAGATACCGGGCGGGGTCTGGTTTTGAGTTACCTTACGGAACTCACTTTTTAAATAGAATGTTTCGTGGGGGAAACTATTCAAACGTACCCAACTCTAATGTATATTGGAAAGGACTAAAAATGATAAATTAATGCTTTTTCTCGTTTTAATGTTTGGAGAATTTCATTTCGAGATTTTCGTCATTGACTTCCGTCTTCACAGCGTTCTAAGCAGCCTTTTTATTTGCCATATACTTTCCGTAGTTAAATGCTGTGAGTAAACGTTGTCTCACTACGGCCTGTGTGATACGCATTAAGGTGTTATATCCGACTTGACTTAAATCAAGTTGCCAAGTATTCACATAACTTGGAAATATTGACCAAAGTAGTTCTTATTAATTAATAATTAATTCTACTGATTTTTACTATTGGATGAGGAAAATTATTTTGTGATTTTAAAACTTTATAATAAATTTAGATTGTCGTTTGACTCTTTCTTTGACAAAGTTGTCTTGAGTCACGTGATGCGACTGCCATTTCCATTAGAGCAGTATTTTGCACAGTTTTTGGTGAATTATTCTTGTAGATGCCCCGTAAGAAATGAAAATCTTAACGTCATTGTGTTCCTATTTCCATTGGCTATGTTTTAGTAGATTCTTTTCTCTATGTAAAGCCGATACTTTTGTCAGGATATAAAAAGAAAAGAAAAAAAAAAGCTGGCGACAGTTTCTCCATATAAGCCAATAGTAATTTTAAGTCAAATAGTTCAAAATTTTGCACCGTAAGGGTATGAAAACTCATAGGGAATGCCCCAAAGTATTCTTTGAAACAATTTTTTTTTGGGGGGGGGTACTTAAGCCTAGTCTTTCTGACGGATATAATACCCTGATTGCATCGTCTGAGTGCATAACCTTCGTTGACGAACGACGGTAGATACTCCTACACCTCTCTCGTATTGCTAGTTTCTTTTGTTTACTTAAAGAGTTCGACAAGAGTCGGTCTTTGGGCTGTCAATTGACTCTCCACACATTTTAATTCACTTTGATTATAAATGTGTGAAATGATTGGTCAATTCATTTAAACACGTGCGTTCTGGAGAATTATTTTAACAAATATTATTATTGTGTAAATATTTGTCAACTTTTCTTTGCTAGCTTAATATACTTAGATCAGTCTTTAATTGCATTAAGTCTCTGAATATCTGCATTAAATTATTTACCTATGGTCTCCGAATCCTCTATTTAAAATCTCAATATCTTGCACTGTCAACAGTGTTAACTACATTCTTTGTAAATTTTGTGTTGATGATTCTTGAGATTCAGAAAATTGTATATGTAAATTTGAAAGCTAGGCGATTTCTAATTGCTTCCGGACGAATTTTGTTTTGAACTATTTAACGTGTATTTCTGGATAGTGTCGTCATATGATTCTTATACATGGATCAAATTCAGTCAATGTCAAAATAAACGAAGAGTTGTGAACTCAATAGTCTCTTCCAGAATGGAATTAGTTACTTTTTGGCTTACGATAGTGCTGCCTCGTGAGAGAGCTTCCCTCCCTTTTCCCCCATGAGAGACCACTGCGTCTGTCAAAGGCTTCAACTGTGACGCCTCCTGGTTCGTGACGTTATCTTGGCGGTTGCGTTTTGCGGAGGGTTTGGCCAGTTAACCGTAAGTGCGTGATTGTTGGTGGAGAAGGGTGTGACGTGGGCTCCTCTGTGTTGTAGTCCTTCCATGGAGGGTGGACGCGCTCTTTTCACCTCGTTTGTCGATCCATTGTCTCCACAGAGTATCACGAAGCCATATATTTTTCGTAAAGGTTATGAAATTATCAAACTCATTATTTGCACAAAAGAGTCGTTCTTTTAAAGCATAATTTATATGTATTTTTGAATGAGTTGACGTACAAAAACAATTTCTGATCCGTTCGTTTTTTTATGTCATTTGAATACGCTTGAGATAATGGCTAACCCTTTTATTTCGCTCTGTACTTCAGTTTCTGCCCGTGAGGTCTTCATTATTTCCGTGTGATTTTCGAATCGCTTCGTATTGCGTTTGTCAGTTCCTGACACTCGTTCTGTTTCCAGGGAATCCTCGCAATTGTAATGGATCTTTGATTTCGTTTTTCAATTCGTGAATTTGTTTTTTTAGTTACTGTTGTATACCCATCTCAACTTCAGTTATCTCATTATTTTGTTCGTACGTCGCCGTTTGTGTTGATTTTCTTCCCTTCAAACCACTAGTAATGTTGCGGTGTTTCAGAAACCGTGCGGTAATAATTAGTTTTTTATCTGATTTCTCTCGATAACCACTTGATATCGTCAGTCTTGATCATTCGCCGTGAAACATTTTGGGAGAGAGAAACCTTACCTGAAAATGAGTTAACTACGGTTAATCTCTTTCTCTCTCATCGACAGAGTGGTTCTTTCTGATGCCATACGTCGATTACACAAAATTACAAATCCGTATTGCGAAGTACATGTCGGGTTCTCTCCTTGTGGCGGCCGAGTAATTAATTGCGGTCTACCTAACGCTCCTGTCGCTTCTGTTTGCCGTGCGTAAACTCTGCCATATGGCGAAGAAGTGGCCAGATTGTCGCCTGAGCGGATGGCCGTTCGGCGAGGGCAAGCCTCAGCCGCCGCTTATCTCTCCTCTCCCTCCGCGGGGTCCGGAAGCGGCTGGTCGCCATCCCCCGCTAGTCGGGGAGAGTCTATCGCCCTGGACGAGCGATCAGTCCCGGAATGAGACTCGCCAATTAAGAGTCGACGTTTGGACCACTAGCATTGGACTACAGATTTCTCTGGATAGCGAACTGTGGACTTAGAACTTCATTTAAACGCTTAGCGATGAATTGAGGAATGTGAACCATCTGGTCTGTCATGTAAACCCATACTTTAAACTTTCACGTGTAAGCAAGTTGAGGAATCGTGATGGTAATGGAAGCCACGTACACGTCTCTTCTCCGCCAACATCGAATACATTTTAATATAATTTTTTGCTCGGTCACAGCTGGCTACGAAGAAACATTATGAAGTTCGCAAAAACCACGACTGCGTCTATGACATTGTGGTAAGTCACTCGACCTTTCGTAGGGAGTGACTCTATCTCGAGTGACATTATGAACGAATTGTCACCTATCAGCTTATATTCGTCTAACGAATGTTCAGTTTTACATCTGATTTCTCGAAGCAATAGGAGTTAATAAACTATAATTTGCTGAATAGTTCAAACAAGAGTCATATTAGCTGTTTACGGAAACTAAAAAAAAACAGAGTAACGAGTGTCTACTTCATTACTATTCATTTGTGCCGAAGAGCACTTAATTCTATTTCCGAACTTGCGATACTTCAATTAACGGAAACATTTCTCTATAGAAGACACTCCCCCCCACCCCCCACCGTCAGCTATGTTGGCTTTAACGTCTCATAAGTGAAGACATTTCAATAGCGGACAAATTTTGAGGTCCCGCTACAGAGAAGTTTCATAGTACCCCATCGCGTCGCTCATCTCCATTTGCTGCGTTCGGTGCAGCGTGTTTCGAAAACGTGATCGGGAATCGCTCGCCACCCTCACCCTCCGGCAAAGCGGCTTCGGATTCCGGAGATTTGTACGACTTCGCGCCCCATCGGACTCCGGAGTCGCCGCGGGATTAGCGCGCGCCGCGACTCGATTGCGGCGATGGCCATCGCCTTTCGCGTCACGTGGCTTCGGCCCGGCGGATATTGGCAAACTTCAGACGCGTCACGAAGACATCACCGGCATAAAAGGGCGACCGGGACATCTATTTTGAACGGCACTGTCGCGGCGTGTTCTTATTTTCGGAGCTTCCAACCTCCATCGTCACGGTTAACAAGTTGGAGTTTTTTTCGCAATGATCCTAAGTTCCACAAAAGATTCTTCTTTATGTAGAGTATTTATTTTCGTGAAAACTTGTTTCATTTTAAAACTGTTGTTTATGAAGGTCCGCGACATCTTTGTCTCTCATATTAGTTTACTTGTAGAAGCCTATACTCAGCGCGTACTCACTTTAATAAGTTTTTTATTTTGTATAGGGGAATACACGATTAATATTAGGATATCCTCCTATTGCGGAAGTGGGGCTTAATATGTTCCACGTGTTTCAAAAAGAAACTTCGGATCTGAGAACAAGTTCTTGTATCTCGTAACTCTGCGGCTTCCCTGGTGCTCGTACGTCAGTGTGTATTTTCATTTCCGCTTTGTAGCGAGACGTAATAACACCGCCATGTTGTGCAACTCGCCATTGTGGCGTTTAACCTAATTTACACCTCGCAAACTGTCGGAGGGCGCCACGTTTTCTTTCTTCCAGTTCTGGTTCCATTGCGGTCGAGCCTCTTGCTCTGCGCGGCCGCCGTCCCGTACCTCGGCTCCAGCCGCCGCTGCAATTAGAATTTTTTTATGTCTCCCGCTGTTGTTTCCACCGCAGATTCCGGAAGAGCTTCCACCATATTGTTGTCGCTTGATGTGTGTGGTGCGACCAAAGGGTGCGGCGACTGGGATTACTTAATTTGCTCTCCGGGTGCACGCACTGGATCTCGCTCCTCGGAGGAACGTTCCTTTAACTCGCGATTCTCTTAAATCTGGCGTGGGCTTAATGCATTTTTGAGGAGAAATAATTCTGAATTTAAGAGTAGTGTAAGTTGAATTTACACGAAAATAATTTCGGTTTTATTTTCGTGTTAGCACGTACCGAATGTCAGTACACAAATCTAGTTTGCTTTTCTTAAAATGGAAAAAAATCTCGTTTACGTTTTGATTTTAATTTCCCTGCTCATTACATCTTTTATACTTGTTTTCTTCGATAAAATTAATTTTATTACTATTGCAGTTTAGTGTTTCTTTAAATCGAAGCTTAAACGTTACTAGTATATTTATCCGCTTTTCTTTTTCTCTTCCACGTGTTGCGCGGTTGCGAATGATAGCAATTCCTGAGCACGGCGATTTCTCGAGGAAGCGAACTTCACCTTCAGTGCCTTATTCCTTATAATTGCCCAAGAATAGAAACATCAACTGTCATTCGAAGCGAATGGGTTGGCGCCGGCGTCTGCAGATACGAATGAAGACGCGCGCGAGGAAGCCTGCTGGCTCACGTCACGAGGCAATTTCCTTCTTCGAAAAGCAAGCAGCGTCTTCGGCGGCGTCACTTCACAATGAAACAATAAAAGGCGCCCTGACAGACGCGGGCGCGCTGCAGATGCCGAACGGCGCGGCGCAGTGCGATGTTCACTCAGCGTGCAGCCGGTAACCGCTCACGCGACCGAGGCTTCATGAGCGCCGGGGAAATTCTTCTCTTTGGCAGCTCGCCAAGTGTTCGCGGGTGATAAGCGAAAATCACGGAAGTGTTTTGTCGCTTTGTAGAAGGAAGTGCGGCTCGCCTCGAATGTCAGTGCTAGGGATGGGAGAGGTGTGTGTGTGTGTCGTGGGCGGACGGGTTCTGGGGAAGCTTTCCTCTCGTTCCCCTCGCACGCTCGAAATACTTTCGGGCGCCACCATTTCATATGCAGCGCTGCCAAGCGTTAGACATGCGATTCTCGCGGCGCCGACATCCCACGTCTGCGAAGATTGCGGGGGCGAGGACGCTCTATATTGTTTCTGCGGCGAGTGGCGTGATCCGACGTCACCGCAATCACCATCCCGGCCGAAATAACGCGCCCGGCTCTGCGTTAACGCTGTCTCGCCGGTTGATATGCGAATACGTGCGCGGCCGCGCTCTTTTGTGCCCGAGCGACGCGTATTCCGTCGAGACCCTCACCCCGTCTTCCGCGAAGGGGAAGGAGCCGCTGGGGTGAGGGGAGATGTTTCAGGGTGAAATGATGCTCAGTCCATTGCCCCGCAAAGAGGCGCCAAAATCCACGCAGGCGGAAACAGTTGCCGACAAGTTCTGAAACATTTCCCATGCGTGGCAATGGATCCCCCATTTGTTTTATATAGGCTGCTTGCGCCTGGGCTCGCGGGCGAACGCCTTCCGAGCAAGACGCTGCCAGCTGTGAAGAAATTGAGTGGCCGTCGCCGACGCATTGTCCGCGGCGGGGGCGGGGAGGCGCCCGTCCCCTCCTCCGCCCGACAGACGGCACTGTCAAAACAGGTTTCCAGGTGCCCTGCGTCACACAAAAGCGAGGGTTTACCACGTAAGATATGACGCTCGGGAGGTGATAACCCTCGCAGCTTCGCGCTAGGCCACATATGTCTGGGGGATCATCGCGTCTGACCCGCGCCCCCGCGCTCTCTCTCCGCGGACCGTATGGAAATTGCGCATCATGAAAGGTTTCCGCGGCGCTCCGGACTTTCGAGCAGAAGTGCTCTCGGCGTGGATGTTAGGTTCGAAAATGTCTTCGTTGACAAATGAAAGTGGGCTTCTCTTCCGCGTGAGGATTTCGTGGTCAATCACACTTTCCTCTCGATGTAAAAAGTTTTCCGTCTTTTGCTGTATGCTGTATCACTAACGTCGTCATATGTTATTCGTTCCTCTTTTTTAAGCGGTGAAACTCGAACCCTGAAATGCATTGCTAGTCCTACAAATTTCAGTAAATAATTGTCCTGGACATTCGAAATATATTCTTAATTTTTCCATTATTTGAGAAAATACCGTTTATGGGGGAATTTGAGTAATCGCGGCATACTATGCTTTTTTAATACGGACCAAATATAACTGCTACTTGGATCTTACCTACGATAGAGCACTGTAGTTTTGATCAACATCCCTTATTACAAGAATTATTCTAATTTAAAAAAAAATTGCTGTATCCTTGCGGATACGTTGTGAAAACTTTCCCTTATACGTTTGATTAATGCTTTGTTCAGCAGTAGCATGGAAGTTCTATTTTATTGTGTGACATATAATCAATTTCGGAGTAAAAGCAAGTATGACGTCATGACTGTAATGGGTGTGTAAGTTGCGGAGTACCAACTCGCTACACAGGCGTCACATTGAGTCGGACTAGCATTAATTGGCAACGATTTTCGCCTGTGAAGTTTGCAAGCCATCGTGCAGCTATGGTTGATTAGTCTTCGCTACTGATTGCCTGTCTACATGACTGTGTTGTCGTAATTGAATTGCTTGACACTGTACCATTGATGTCACAGCTACTAATGTTAGATATGTTTATATACGTCGGGGAGTTCCAAAGCAGTATGCGATATTGTAATTGCTGTTACCTTACTATATGGACTACGCGTGCCATGAAATGATTTGTTGCTAAGATTACCAATCACTACGCCAGATTATTAGTTTTACTGCTTACTATGTCATGTCCTCTAATAGCTGAATTACAGTATACTACTCAATGGATTTCCCCGTTGCGTAAACGATGTTTTTTTATTGGTTTATTTAATGTTTTTATTTTGAAGTATTGTGAGATGTTCGCATCCCTCTTGCCACATTTCTAAAGAACGAATTTCAAATTATTTGAAACCTTTGATATTAAAAAACTTCTTGCGGGCTATTAAGTAGCGGCGTCATACTTTCAATATTTTTCGAGTATTAGGACGCTGCTTAATAACCTGGAAGAATTTTTAAATATTGACGATAATAGCCGTGAATGCCAGTGAGAAATTAGTAACGTTAAATTGTGAAACTGTTGGAACTATTTTGAAAGCACTGGTGATTTTGTCTTAATGAAATCAAAAATTTATAAACCTATTGCCATTAAAGGTGAAGCGAACACGTGCGATATGGAATGAGGTTCGAGTATTCACTGTTAGTAAATTATTAGTTGATTTCATTGCGCGAATGAAAATATTATTTTCTTTTTAAATACATCTTATTCATTGTCGGGAAGAAAGAGAAGTTTTTATAAAGATGTGCCATTTCCTTGCCCACGTCTCAAAGACCATGGATGTGAGTATAAACGAGCTCTATCGGAGAGCGACGTGTCGAGTGGCCTGACGCTGCCACCTCCGCCGCCTCGCTGCTGTTATTATTCGCATGCAGACAGGCGGCTGGCCTGCCGGGCGACCGGAGGCAGCTGCCCGCTTAGCCTTGTTGATCCCCGCGCTCCGCGACCAGAGGGAAAGCGACACCCGTCCCGCAATGTCTGCAGCAGACATCCCCTAACTGCCCCTGCCACCTCTCATGCGCTCACTTTTTATCGTAAGTGTGGAGGCTGGCGAATCGGAGATACAGACGGAAGCGAGCTCTCTCGTGCCTAAAAGTTAGTTTTCACTTGTATATAGCTATACATTGCTACCAGATTTTCATTCGTGTTATGCTTTTACTGCGGTTTCTTTTATCGAAGTGAACCTCCTTTAAACTTGCGTCGTCTACGGCCAAGTGAACATTGCGACGGACCTGGACTCGAACCCGAGACCCCCTGCTATGGCCTCAGATGTGCTGTATACTGCACCACCCGCCTTGACTCTAAGCCCGTACGAAACAGCCACCTGGCTTGATCCGGTGAACCCGGGTCGTATCCCCATACCCGGGATATGTAGGTGCATGTTGTGTACGGACTTAGAGAGTCAAGGCGAGTGGTGCAGTATACAGCACATCAGTGGCCATAGCAGGGAGTCTCGGGATCGAGTTACGCCGCAATTTTCACCTGGCCGTAGACGATGCAAACTTTCGTTCTCGAGAAGGTACTCGGAAGAAGTAAGAAACTACTTTAAGCGAGTTAACTAGGCAGATTCTGAGGAATAAACTTGCAGTTCGTGTCGGCAAATCTCAGCGTCACGTTCGGGAAATACTCTGCTCTTGGGCCGAGTATTCCCAATCGAGACACTGGTCATCTATTGCATCCACTAGCGCCGACGTAAGTAAACGAGTCAGTTGCTTCTTATTCACGGTTCTCTTCCGTTCTTTGCCCCACGAACTCTGTATTGAAAGTCAAATCTTCCACCACATATAGTATGATAAAATTAAATTGCACTGCGTGATTCATAATCTCGCGGTTTTTGGCCAGTGAATATCCACGTGGAGGACTGTAATATATACCGAGAAACGCACAAATAAAAAGGTTTTTTTTATGTTTTATATTTCATTCAAATACATTACGAATAAACAGTGTTAGAAATGAGCATCACTTTATTTTCAATTTCTCTCGATAATTATTTGATAACGGAACGTGTGTATTATTTATTTATTTATTTTATAGGTATGAACTATAATCTCTAATGCGGAAGTTTTGCTTCTATCGTGGTCTCGGGCACATCTACTTGTTTCATTATTATTTTAGCCATCCCATTTTGCTTTTGGAAAGTATTTCTAAATTTCAACCCTCCTTTATAACTAACATCTGTCAATCGAGGGACGACTCGGATGTATGGATCTAATAAAAAAATGCTCGAGTCCTGAAAAAGAGTATTGAATAAGAGAACGTCCCTGCATTCGATCGACGCGTACAATATGCTGAGGTTCTTTAGATATCCTTCGTATATGGAAATATATAGAGGAAATAACTTCATTAATATTTGTTTAACTTCTATTTTATTGGTCTGGAAAAGTCAAAATGCAAAATGCGCCAGACTACTTAAAAATTCCGTTTCTTTGTGCTAAAGTTTGACTCGTGCTCTAGAAACGAGAGGTGTCAACACGATAATTCTGTTCCTACCCCTCCGCTGCGCTCCCATGGGAAGCTGCGTGTGACTTAAGCGAATGCCAATTCGATCTGCGTGATTCCTTCCTTTGGTGCGGATTCATTAGAGAGCGAATAAGTGTGTCGAAAACGATTGAATTCTCCTCTCGTTGAGCCATTCTGAACGCTTGTCCGCTTGTGGCCTTGTCGCGAAGCCGACTCCTTCGCTTTTTTTAACCCTCGTTTCTTTTCACGGGGGACAGTTGTTAATGCTTGGGGTGCACGACGAGGCTGCATAAAGCTGTTGTATCGCCCTCCTTTACCTACCCTCTCCTTTCCCCAGAGTCGTGTCCTCTCGCAAAAATGCGACGGTGATGCGGCTATTGTGCGTTGTAATTTTGTTTAGTTTGCCGCCAACCATTTCTTTGCTCGTTTTTTTCTTACGCTTTCCCATCGAGGGTATTGTGCGCGAGCGGGGTCTTGTGTGTTTCTCCGCGAGATTAAGGTAATGACTCCGCCGTTGAAAGCGTAGCGAATTGCTCCTAACAATAAATTGTATTCTTTCGCATCGGTCGTACTTAAATCGTGTTTGGAGATTTCGTAAAAGTAAGATTAATTCGTCAAACACGGTTGCAAAGGGTTTCTTGTGGCTTCGACGAGGCTCGTTGGTTCGTGAGTGCAAGCGCAGCAGGTGTGGCGGAGCAGAGAGCGCGTATTAAGCTGCCGGATTGACGACGGGGCGGAAGAAGTGAGGGGACAATACAGGCGCCGACAGGAATAAAGCCGTGGACGTGCGTTGTATCTTGCAAACGAAATTAAGATATCAACCGAGCTGCACGCTCTAAGCTGCGAGTCGTTGAGGATGTATTGTGGAGAGAGAATACTACAGTGAATTACCGATATTTGCTCAGGTTGCTGTAGCGCGAATGACATGACCAGTGTACTCGGGTTTCTTATCAATTCTTAAGTTTATTTATAATCATACAAAAAAATAAATAAATTGTTTCTCTGAGCTAAATTTCGTTTTAACTCTTAACAACAGTTAGGTTTTTTATTTGAAATAATAGTAATGATCTGCACTCAATCATCTGAAACGAGACCAGTGTTTTATCGTAGACCGAAAAAATACTATAAACGATCGTATTCTAGGACAGCGCTGTCGAACGTTGCTAAGCCCGTGGCCCATTTTGTACTCATTTTCGATCGATCCGACCGGCGCGAGGGTGGGATTTTGCGAAATGTAGCCAATAGAACTAATCATCGCGATATCGTGATTCTCATCTATTATTTCAAGATGGAAAAACTTTTAAAAATATATTTATCTTTAAAATGTATTTTTAAATGTAGTATTATAATGAGAGGTTTTTATATTGCAATTTATGGCGGGGT
>NNCF01130869.1:291852-331519 GCA_002313205.1 Laupala kohalensis | reverse complement strand
ACAAAGTTGTGCTCCCCAACGTTTGGTGAAGAATTTGATGTACAAATAAAATGTGCCGTGACTCGCGGGCCGCTAGTTGGATCTCGCATCCAAACTTGTTCTCTCAGTGTACTGCGCTACTTTCCTTCACTTCCGTTCACGGAGCAACATGAATCGAAGAAATTCTTCACCTCGTGACATTCTCTTTCGCGTTTCCCCTAACGCACTTTCCGCGCTCGTCTCGCCTGTCCGTTTCGCTTAGCTGCTCCGCGATCTGCGGAGGAAGGCTTAGATGGCTTTTTCCTTCGGAGACTCTACGAATCGAATCGGAGGGAGCTGCCCTCTTGTCAGTCACTTGTCCAGCCCTGCTCGAGCGGAACGAACGCCGCCTTGTAAAATCCCATACTTCTGGGCTTGTCTTCGCTGCCCCTGCCGCCGCATTTTATTTTCGTGAGGCGCAGATATGTTCTCGGGCTCCCGCGCTTCCCTTCCCTTCCCTTCCCTTCCCTTCCCTTCCCTCCCCGCCCCACGCCCTTCCTTCTCTCTTGTCGCGTTTTCTCTTTTTCCTTCCCCCCTTTGTTTTTTTCTTCTCTTCTCGGACTTCGGGACACCGTAGTGCGGTGTGCGCGCTCGGCGAGTTCATCATTAATCATGATCCTTATACCATTAGTTAGGATGTTGGAGGGTAATTCACGAGGCTGGCAAGCCACACGCTGACACCTGGCGACTAGCAAGTGCTAATAGAGATGTCTCTCGCCGGTCGCGGAGCTGCGCGGCTCCGGCTGGCGTCTCTCTGGCCGCGGCGGCGATGGCCACGACGCGTAGCCACGGTTGCTGCGCGTCCGCGTGTTCGTAGCCAGACGCGAGATCTCTTGGGGTGACGCTGACACGTCACGAGTTGCCTCTCACCATCAGATGCATCCCTACGTAGGTTTTTTTTTCTTTTTCAATTATCGCTCCAATAAATTCGCCCAACTATAAACGCTCGTCCAACAAATTCAATTAGGTTAATTCAAAATTTTAGTTTGGACACGTATAAAAGGGGAAAATAAGTGAGAGATGAAATAAAAGATGCAAATGTTACGAAATACTTTTACTGATGACACCGGGATTGTTTTTACCCCAGTTTACAGGTATCTCATTGTTTCTTATGAGACAGTTGCAACTCTTTTAATCTCTCTGCTTCTTTTACGTTGGTTGCGATTTTGAGAATGATGCTGCTGATTTCTGCTAAATATGACAAGTTTTCCGCTTCCGCTTACACAAACGCGAGTACTGCTGCTTACGTTTCGATAAACCTGTGTTGTGTCAGAAATTCCGAAATGTATTGAATGTCGAATTGGTTTTATTTCCTCCGAATCTGTCACGATTATTAAATTAAAATGTGTAATTGTATTATCATAATCACTTGTTGCAATTTCTTTGATTTAACGTCTCGGAATGTCTAATTTTTTATTCCTAATTTCCGGCTCATTGAAGCTATTAATTGGATTCAGACACTTTTTATTACATGAAAGAAATGGACCGGAATGATTCTTATTCTCCTTCACTTGCAGAGACTCCTTAACAAAGCGTAAAAAGAATTTTTTGAACAAAATGCGAATTAACTGCCAAGATTGGTTAATCTTCGTCTGATTTCACTAGCCTTTATCTCTAGTATTAGAAACGCATTTTTCGAAGAGTCAAGTGAGAAAATATATTGAAAATCTTCAGCGGTCGACTATGATTAATCTTCATACATTTTTCTTAACATTGACAAATACAGTACTGAATTCTAGGAAACTGAACTCTCTGGTTTCCTCTTGTGGTATCAATTTATTGCGATCAATTTCGCAATTTATTCCGCCAGTTACAAAAGTATATCCTAGCATTTACATCTTTGACTTCATCTCTCACTTACGTTTCCCCTTTTCTACGTGTCCAAAATGAAATTTTCAATGAACCGAGCTCTAACAGACGAAATGAAATGCAATGATTTCCACGACTTTGTATCGTGGGGCTGGGAAGAATTTTACCAAAGAAACGTGTCTTTGTGAAAGAAAGCGATGCGGACTCGCGCGGGCGAGAGACTGTTGCCCTTCGGCGAAATGCGCCTCTTGTTTGGGAACACTCGGACCGTGGTGCAGACGGTTCGCCTCCGAACTCGGAATTCATCGAGTTTATGCTAATACGATACTCGGTGACCGCAAAATGCTGGCTCCCGGGGATAAACGAGATTCAAAGTAGAGCACTTGATGGCCGGGCTTAGTTGTCGCTAAACCAATCAATCCCGGTAATTATGAATAACGATTGCGGGGTGTCATGTTTCCGTCACCGCGGGGCAGCGACGGACGGGCGGGCGACGCGTCGGCACTCCCCTTCCCTCCGCACCCTTCCCCCTGTCGCGTCCACCCCCGCCCTGCTCAAGCCTTTCGCCCTCGCGTCCGCTACCCCGCAAGCCGCACTGGCTGGCCACGCACTCTCGGCTTCTGTTTGCGCTGCACTGGTAAGTGGGCTAATAGGTGAATAAGCACGGGGGTCCCATTTACTACATCCCGCCACTGTCCAAAATCCAAACTGTTTTCCATGATCAAAAGTTTCCTTTCTTTCTGATTTTTTTTTCCGCTTCGGACCACTGTATAATCGGTTCTGTGAACTCGTAACCCTAACATTACTGCGAATTGACAGGGGAGTTTTACGAGCGGCAGTGACAGTGCATACGATACTGACAGCTCTGTGTAGCCCTTCGACTTATCAGTGATGAGATAGAGTGCGATGAGCGCTGAGCTGTATCTCTGTCCAGTGACCAGACGTGTGTGCGGTTGCGGGCGTTAGGCACTGTGCATAATTTGTTCTGCGGCCGACCCGTCGGTCGGGCTTAAGCCTACTTTCAGTTGGTTTGATTCCCAGCCAGAGGACTCGGTCAGATTCACATTTTTGTGTGGAATAACTGGAAATGACTTTTAACTTGATTCGCAACAGCATTTACAATTGTTTGCAATATACCCCTAATTTCGTACATTTAATATGCGAAATAAAGGTTTTGTCGTTGTTAGAAGTACTATATTTCATCTGCCTACAAATCACTAAAAAAAATTAAAACACTACACCTGTCGTATAAGTAATAAGAGTATCGTAGCTCTGACAGAATTTGCATTAATTTTATACGAATGTAACCTCAAATTAACAAATGCACTCTTAATTGAGTGCGAGGCTATTAATGCGTGACGGCCCCTGGCGTAGTGGCGCGCTTAAACTCGCGCGATCCAATGCGCCGGACGCGGGTCGTCTGCGCCAGTTGGCGTCGAAGCCTCTCCGTTTAGTTTGAAGAGGTCTTTCTGTCTTCTCCGATTTCTTCCGAGGCGGAGCTGGCGTCGTGGCAGCGCGCCGCAGCGAGAGAACACATTAAAATGACAAATGGCGATACATTTCAGGCTCAAATGGATCATGGCGCTGGAAATATGCGAGGCAACATAAATATTCCCGCCACACCTGGCTTTCTCCACCGCGGCGAGGCTGAGCGAGTGGAGTGGCCGAGGAGCCGGGCGCACGCCCGTTCTGCATCGCCGGAGGAAATCAAATACTCGGGGACCCCTTGTGGAAAATCATATTACCCCCATAAACTCATCTCCTAGCATCATTCATAGGATTAGGAGCATAAACCGGGCAAAACTTGTTAATTGCCCTGTAGCCAGACTGTAAATCAGGCGGGGGTTTAAGAAGCTTAGCTCGTGAGACGGGCCGTGACGGGCCTGCGAGCGCCGAGAAGAGAGGGCTGTCGCGAGAACGCGGGCCGCTGCCGCCTCCAGGAGCCCGGAGCCCTCTCCGCACTTCCGCTGCCGCTCCCCTACGCCGCTGTCCCTCCACCCGCTCGGCTCTTCACCTCGTTACGCTAACGGTGTGGCGGCGGCGGCGGCGGCTGCTGCTGCTGCGAGGGCAGGGGCTCGTCGCTGCTACATCACTCGCCCCGCGCGCGCACCAGCCTCCAGCGACCCTTCGCCTCGCGAGCCGCCGCAGCTGATCCCCCGCGTCGGCACAGGACACCAAATGCTCTCCGCGCACTAACACTGCGCTAACTAGGTTACTGGATATAGTTATGCCAAGCACTGACAAGGGGATGGCTAATCCTTTTAAAAGGCTCGCAAGAACCATCAATAACATTTCCGAAGAGGACGGAGGTGTGCGCTGTGGACGGTTTCACCCTTATGTCAAATTTGCAGAGGAGTCCTCGTTCGCGGAACTATTTCGTAACTCCCAACTTCGAGTCCACTGCGTAATTATTCGTGAATGTTGGAAAATGTGCGGGGTCGTTTTCTGTATAAGGTCGGTATTACACGGTCATATGTCTATGATCAAAGATATGACCGTGTAATACCCAAGCTTTGATCATAGTTGAACATATATCTATGGCATAGGTTTTCGTTGAGAGAACCTTTGATCATATCTTTATCATAGATATATGACCGTGTAATACCGATTTAATGTCTTTCCTCCTTTTCTTCTCTTTCTGTTGAGCGATGCAGTACTTTGCTGTCCGAGCATCTCATGTATGTGCGCCTCCTCTGTTTTGTTTTTAATTTAATTTTAATTATCCTGAAATATCTAGCAGAACATGCATTCTCTCAGTTTTCCTCTCGTCTTTAGCATTTTATTTTCAAGGATAGTTTGCATCACGTGTTGGCAGAATAAAACAACGAATGGCACTAGCCCGTCTTCTAGAAAATTCTGCCAACTCGTGATACAACCTATCCTTGCATCCCAACATGGCTGCTAACCTTCAACTTACCACATTTTATTTTCCTTCGATGTCACTGACTCCACGTCTGGCATTGTATTCCCATCCACTCCCTTTCCTCATTCTGACGTAGCGCCCAGTGGCTGCCCAAGTGGAGAAGTTAGGAAGCGGAAGTAACCTCATGCGGCCGCAACAAGATTAAAACTGCGGCGGCGGCGCGGGCATCGCCGCACTCTTCCGCGCCACGCGCTCGCCCGCTAATCACGGACACGATGAAATATTATAAAGCGCGGTGTGTACACATCGTCCGACGGGATGAAATTACTTAGCATTTTCGTGGAACAATGCTCTTTCGCGCGGGAGCGCATTCTTCGGTGCCCTGCGTGTAGACGCGTTGGCCCGAGCGCTTTCGCGCGCTGCGGTTTGCGAGGGCTGATGCGATCATCCGGTGAATGAAATTTGTTCCGAGGCGGTCTCAGTGAACGCGCAGCACCAGATTTCGATTCGCGATGACTCTTTCGTGCCTTGGACACTTCTCGCTTGGTAGTCTTGGGCGTCAATGTTTGACGGAACGACAGTTTCCATCGAAGTTTTCGAAAGAATTGTTTTCAATGTTCTATATTTTGTTTATTATTGCAAGATTTTCTTGTCTTAAACTAAGACCATTACCAGGGTTACGTTTATGCTTATATTACCTCCTAATGCCCCTTGTACAAACGTTCCCATCTTTAGAATTTAGTAGTCATCTCTTATCCCGTCTGATCGGACCTTGTCCCACACCGGTTTACCCGTTGTGCCGGTTAATCAGAGGTTCCCGTGAAAAATGGATTTTCGTTCAAAACGAGCCTACAACTTCATCAGATAATAGACAAGCAAATGGGACATCATTGCAAATAATTTTTGTACCGTATGTACTTACATATATGTATACATAAACGAACACGAAAAAATTAAACATTACGAACATATATAAACCTTAAAAACTTAATTTATGTACAAAAATTAATATATGAATGTAGAGAAAAAACTGTTCCACAGGATAGGTCGGTCGATCCGAGGCTGGTTAAGAGGGGTTCTCCTGTATATTGTTGAAAGATGTCAAATCTTTCTCTACTCCATACGACTCTCCTTAATCCGTAAAAGTAAAAATACTGAAAATTCAGATCTTTCTTCTGCAAATAATTCGCAATCCCATAATAATTTTTCTATTTTTATTGTCGATTTTTTTGGTAATAATTGCACCCCGCAACTATGGTATCTTGTTTTTTATGCCCCTGCATGTGTTTCCTTGGCAAACGTGTATTCTTTCTTCGTAAATGATAAAGTGGAAATGTGCCATTGACCGAATGTTGTGTGATATAAACTGCATTGCCGTGTTTCCGAACTAAAATTGCCATTCGTCATGAAGCGTATAAATCACCAGTAGCTATCGTAGATGCCGGAACTAGCGTAGTTGTGGTCACGCTTGATCTCTCCGTGCTCCGATGTAACTTATTTGAAGACAACTTGCGTTGAAGGATGGTCTGGACGTGAGGTGGCCTGCAACACGGCATCCATCGTGCGTCGACTGTGGAGACGGCAACGTCGAACGGCGGTGCATCCCGCCGCCGCCGCCACCGCTAAACTTGGTATTACCTCGCGTTCACAGCGACTGCGGACGTGCGAGGTAGACCGGCGCGTTTGTTTGTGGCCCGGGCCGCAGCGCCATTTGCATAGAATAGAGGCAGCCGACTTGGAAGCGGCGGGCGCTCCTGCGGAGACCGGCGCTGCGCAGTTCGGACCGTACGTCACCCGGCGATCCTCGGTCCGATACTACAACTACTCGCCAACATATGGATGTGCCGGCGACAGGGGTGCACAGCGTTTAGTCATGCGCTGCTAGCAGTTGGCATTCCTGTGTCGCCTTCGGGCTGCTGCCGGAGTCTCCGAGATATCTGACGGCTGCGGAAGCCTGCTACTTAAGGATACTAGAACTTTTTAATGCTAAATAGCGTTTTCTCCGAAGCGCGGCAACGCCCGGCGCCAGGGGTAGACCAAATTATTCAGCGAAAATCTATCACTATCAGTGTCGAAGTTACATGTATTATTGATAAAATATGTCCATTCTTTTTCACTCAGGAGTAAAAATGAGTGCTTTATGTTGGCGAATTTAATGGTCGTGGAGAGACCACGAAAATTTATTTTTCCTGTTTCATTGTTTGACTGTTGTTAAAATCAAATAGATCGTTCAGCGGTATCTTTTCGTTGTTTTGTATATCTTATATTTCATGGTATTTTTTCGTAATGTTTATAATTTTACTTCCATTGTGATATTTTAAGTTCTTTTGTCTCCGGAATACTTGAACCATGTATTTATTTGGTAATGTGGTATTTTTGTATACCGGTGGCTCTGGTGGTTGTGTTGTCGCTTATCACCAAGTCATCCCGGGTTCGATTCCTGATGGGGCCAGAAAATTTGTAGCTTTTCACATTAATGTTCCTGTTCATATAGCTGTGACTTCTGAAAAGCCAACCTTCCTTCCTCTATCCAGCTCCTCCTAGTATCATTACTAACTACTTCTACTAACCCCTCCACGTGGGCCACGTTGTTGGTAAACCCAGCTAAGCGGCTCACCTAACCACCACCCAACTCCCAACTCCTATCGCTCCTTGTAGATAAGTTTCAATAGCACGGTACATTTCCCATTTACAAATACAACAATATATATAAAGATGTTCTAACGCAATAGCGATATCCAGCAGTTGTTGAAACATATTTAAGTATTTCGTCGAAGAAAGATGTGTGTCGGTGATGACTTGGGCTTCAGTATTTTTTTTTTGGTAATTTAAACTTACTTTACGTGGGGTTTCAGCGATTAAAAAGTAATATCCAACTCAAATAGAGTGGGAATTCCATTTCGTCACTGCCTCTCGATCCCCTCCCCCTCTCTACTCGGGTCTTCACCTCCGCTCGAGTCTCTCACATGGGGCTGACTCCCTTCTCACGTTTGTAGCGATCCCGCCTAACGCGATAACTACGTACGAAAAAGCGACATAGCCTGCAGCCTGGAGCGTACATCGTGAACTGCAGTAATTGCTCGGTGTGTCGTTTTTATTACTCATTGCTACAGAGCGAACGCATACCCCGTCGTTTCTTCTCCGTCGCATCTACTGGTACTTCGTCTCTCGGAATACCAACCAACAGAAGCTCCGTAAGAACCGGCTCGGTGCGTTTCGGCGATTGTTTAGCTGCTCGTCTGGGATCGGACGTCGTGTTGTATTTAATAACGAACGCGCGCTTTCTCGAACTGGAAATTTATTGCATATCATGATACGCCGAGATAGTATCCTTTCGAGTGTTGTGCACTTGTCCCGGGGTGAGTATTCGAACTCGTGAATATTATTTAAATTATCTCAGCCATATTTCTACGTTCTACTGCATCCCTCGGACGAAACATTTTCAATGCAAGGGTTTCTATTTCTCTCTTGAGATATACAGTGTCCCTCGAGTAGTCTATACCACTAGCCCTGTTAATTTGTTTCTCCGTTTCGTGTAGGTTCCTTCTATAGTACGATTAATTTATTTGTTCGATTATTTAAATGAAGAACGCGATACACAAAAACCAGAACTATTCGTTTTTTTCCTTTCTGATAACTGATTACTTTAACTAAAGTTATTCTTTCATATTTTTTTTACTTTATTTAATGTGGGTATAAGTCGATGTAAACGGAGTTCTTCTTCTTGCACCAAACGGACCCTCACTCACTATTGTACTAACGATCGGTAGAAATTATTTCTCCAAAATTGTTTTGGAAAGTTCAGTACTCGATTCGCGACATTATTCAACTTCCTTTAGCACTAATATTGCACTTGTCACCGTAACATTTCAAGAAAATCAACAGACAACTTGAAAATAAGTTTTGGCACAACCATGGTGGATATTTTTTATTTGTGAAGAAATATTATCTTGAAGGTAATGGACCATTTAACGTATTGTTCTGTTCTTTTTTCAATTGTAATGAGCGGTGTGCGTACAGGCTGATTTGGCCTACGTTCTCTTTTTTAGTAATGGACGCTAATGGATAATTTTTAGTAATACGCGCTCATATAAAATAATATATTTAATAATAATGATAACAAAAGTTAATTCTATGGAAAAAGTAATCGATGAAGTTATTTGAGATTTCGAAAGACTCTTAAGGGTTGTTACAATTAAAATGTAAATTATGGTTAATATTGAGGTATTACGAAAGCAGAGAAACAATTAAAATTGGCTGCTAATCAGTAGATGCGAGTCTTCACTGAAATGTGTGTTGCCTATGCGTCTTACTAATGTGTCCGCCAGAGATCAGTTGTTACGTGAGNGACAGCGGATAATCCACTGAACGTATCCTCTACGTGATCGAATCGTAGAAGCGAATCGTGTAAGGGCTGTGAAGAACATTGCTTTCTAGTACAAACTTTCAATTCCTTGGTTTTCATTTCACTTCTGAGGCCTTAACTTTGCTTATTAAGTTTTTTGTGTCAAGTGCATTTTCCTCCTGTCTGGTTTTTAAAATAATTCGCAATTTCGTACATATTTTTGAAATAAACAAAAGTCAAAATTTAATATCACGAAAGTGGGGATGTATGGAAACTAACATATGAATTAAAAATATTATATGAGAACCGCGGACAACACCGGGAAAAAACAATCCGGACCTGTTGACGGGTGTTTGTATACCCTCTATAGGGTAAAATTTATCAATACGCAGTGACAATTTTTCTTTGAATGTTGATTTAATATTTTATACGTTTAACAGTGGAAAAAAATTAATATTTTGTTTTATTTGTAAATTGTTTAAAATTGTGAATGTCCAGCGGTTGTCTTGAGCTTCTTTCCAAATTCCCGGCAGTGCTGACTAGTTCTGCCAGTATTGAATAATGATTCGCGAATGCGTGAACATAATTGTTGGAAATAAATTGTCCTTTGACAAAGTAGTCAAGTGTGCGTATGACCCAGGTTTGCATACTCTTTCTTCAAATTCGCCCCTGGAACCTCTGTATAAACGCAACCAACAGTACTGCAGTGCCTTGCTATGAAACTAACGAAAATAGACGTCTCTTCTCGTACATTCCGTATAGTATTTGATAACAACTGAAAAGCGCACCCACGTAACATTCAAATGTTACTGTATTAATGTTTAGTATATCAGTTCTATTTTTCCTATGGACGATAATAATACTGGCGAGCCCTAACGCCCTCCCCCACCAAAAGAAATAATACTATTATTCGACGATTTGAGCACGACGTTCGAAACACGAAACGGTCGACGGAAACGCAAATAATTTAAATTTAATAATGTCGTTCCATTTTTATCGCTGTTACGCGGGGTGCGACAGGCAATTGACGGAACAAATATTTTGGCTTCCCAGTTTGTTATTTTACGTTCCCAGTTATTTCTAATTACATAACTGAATACCTTCAAAATATAATATTCAGCTTTAAATATATATCTTCAACATTCAAATTTCCCTCCTACTTTCTCTTCCATCTAACAGCCGTCAACGTAAAACGGACAGAAGACTCGCTTCATTATCTACGAGACTAACAAAGGCGAAAGTCGAATCTGTTTCTTCATATATGTATTTTTTGTTCGTTAACTTAAAAATTTCTAATTTACAGAATGTATATTTACTTATTTTGTTAGTATCAATTAATATATGTTCTTGGTAATTGTGGAGCTTTAGCAACATTATCAAAGCGTGATAAATTAAAAGTCGTTTTTTTGTTGCTCATTTCTGAACGAGCAACATAAAAACGACTTTTAATTTATCATAATATATGTTAGCTAAAACTGCTAAAGTAGTGCTTATTATTTTATTTGGGAAAGCAGGCAACCGAACCCTCCACATGTTCCGCGTCGTGTCACCGACAGATTCCAGTGTCACGGTTTTTCTTCGGCGCCAGCGCCGCGCCTCGTCTGAGCCTTATTCGTTACTCCATGTAATATTTCTTTTTTGTTCTCTCGCAAAGTCGTGCAAACGAATTCATTACGAGGCTCGCTGAAACAAAAGCACGCTGAATATAATTACTGAAAAGAGATTTATTCCTTTAGGGATTTTTTGACAGAATCTTGTCGTGTGTTGCGCGCAGGCGTGTGCGCTCCCGTCCGTCCGCCCGCCGTCGTGGTCACTGTATCGGTTTGCGAAGCGACACAAGGGGTTGAGGGAGGGAGCTGACGCTTCGCCGTCCGTTCGTCCTGCTCAGCGCGCGTCGCTACCGCCGCCGCTGCCACCCTGCTCGTTAGCGTGCCCACGTCAAATGCAGCGTGCCGCCTCCCGTCCCGTCTCCTTTCCGCTTTTCACCCGACGCGGCGGCAGCGGTAACAACGTGCGAGAATCATTCCCCCGAGGACAAGACGCGTCGCGGGAGAACGACGTTGCGCCGCGTCGGTCAGTCGTGGACTAACGAGCGTGGCGAACGCGCGTTTTGCGGATCTGAATGAATGGGAAATTCATTGCGATCGACCGTATTTTCACTCGCGTTAATGCCTTCACTCAGTTGAACATGAAAGTCTTGATTTCTGAAATTTTCTCGTTTCTCTAATCATTGCTGCCATTTCTCTTATTTTTACGATTATTTTTTGTTTTTTTATTAATTGTATTACTCGTTGATGCAGTCTTGTAGTTTACGTTACATATTTAGGATTACAATGTTGCTTTATTTCGAAGGGTCAGGTGACCAAATTTTAATTACCACCAATTCGTAATTTTTGTGATCAATTGGTTATTTAATATACATAGACCATAAATTCGTGGTAACTATTGACGATATATACTTCACGTCATATGTTGATTAAAGTAACCTGTTTTAAATGCCTTAAAATATTAAATATTCTCTATTCCAATCAAGGACGTATGAACTTTCTTAAGCGTTAAACACTCACACGTGCCTTCATTTGAATTCTCCTTCATTAATCCTTTTACGGGGTCGTTACATAGAAGGTGAGGGCAATTACGAGTGTGTCGGATGCCCTTCCTTCGGCACCTCTCCGAGGTGAATGATGAATGAATGGAAAGGGTGGATATTATAAACGTAGACTTCCGCGGCCGGAGTCAGTATGAACTTGTTTGTCCGGAACAAACAAGTTCATAAGGGTGGATATGTTGTCAAGAATGGCAGGAGAAACGTAATTACCAGAACTTTAATCAGATAGTAAATCTGGGTAGTCCGTGACTACGGTGTCAGCGATCGCTCGTCACCGAGTCATCCCGGGTTCAATTCCCAGGTGGGGCAAGATAAAATTTGTAGCTTTTCATTTCCATGTCAGTTAAACTGTGATGTATGAAAAGTTCACCCTCTGCGGCTAACAACCGCAGTTGTAAAACTCGGATACAACAATCAGGATCCTATCTAGACGCTGTTCCTCCGATCTCGGTAAAATTCACGATGTGTCTAATGAATAAATTCACACAAAAACTGAGCCTTACTGGCACTCGTCATTCGTGGTCCTTAGCTGGTCGAAACGAGGTACATACACACGTAATAAATCTGTATACATTCTTTTTTTTATGACGAAGGAGCTGTTCAGAGTTACAATATGAATTAATAATGATAATGATACGAATTTAATTCTTTTCAAAAATATGTACAATAAACTTAGAAAATATTAATTGCAATATACGTTAGCAGCAATTGCCAGTATACGCGCCGAACTGAAGCAAAACAACATGAATTTTATCAATTCGATGTCAGAGTCGAGTGCTGTGTGAACTAGTATCGAAAGTTAATATTTTCTGTATTTTGTTTATATGCCCGAGATATTCTGTAATGGAATATCTTTGTACAAAGAATCCTGATGTGATCTGAAAGATGTATTTATCATTATAACTTATTTCGATATTTTTTTAAATATTTACGAATGTACGATGAACGACTGCCTGTCCTCCCCCTCTTGGAAGATATAACTATATTTAATCCGAATAAATCACATGTTACCAGTGAAAAAAGAGAACATAGTTTTTATGACAAAGGTTGTGCTTACTGAGCAAGCCTAAATGAATATTCATCTGGAATGTTGTGTTATGACGGAAGTAAATATTTTATCGATTTTATAAGTACATTGTGTTGGTTTGACAGGGAAGTCCTTTAGTTCGTGATGAATAAATTTTGCATTTCTCTCTCCTAAGTTGGGGAGGATTTACTGTAGGATAGGATTCACGTTGTCGTTATGAACGCGAAGATTTATGTCCTTCGAAGGATTATATACTTTATTTGATGTTTCTCTCAGGTTTGTTTTTTAACTCAGCATAGTTTCTAACGACCTCGGTTTTCCTCTCACCTTTCTTCACCCATGAATCGCGCTTTATTCGTCATTTTAAATATAATTTTCCGCTCGCCGATTCTTGTGCCGGAGTCCCTGGATGTGCCTTCCACCCCCCACCCCCCAACCGCGTCGTCCTGTTGCGCGCCACAGCGACGCGCTCGCACCCGACGTTTACGAGCCGCCGTCAACGCAAGCGCTGTTAATATAAAATGACATTTACGACGAGGAATTGACTGCAGGTATAAAACGACGAGACATAGTAATATCGTGTCCCTGATTGCATGATCGTATTATGACGCTGAGCGGTAGACCTTTGGCCACTTTGTCTGCTAACCGCCCGGGCGGGTCACTATTCGCGGTTGTGGCCCTGTAGGTTGCTGGAAAACGACCCTTTGTTCCCGTCGTCGCCGCTG
Organism: Laupala kohalensis; assembly: GCA_002313205.1. NCBI lineage: Eukaryota > Metazoa > Arthropoda > Insecta > Orthoptera > Trigonidiidae > Laupala > Laupala kohalensis. Next base: position 318,124 of record NNCF01130869.1, on the reverse strand, counting down.
CCTCGCCTCGTGTTACGACAATTTTCATAACGCACGGAATGAGCGCGTGCTTGCATTCTTTGGACCTGCCACACAGAGTTTTGACGCGACACTCTACCACGATTCCTATATTTTTCATTGTTTTGTTGTGTACGGGGCGTGGTTACAAGGAACTGTATTGANTATATATATATATATATATATATATATATATATATATATATATATATATATATATGTTTCTTTCCGTATATCCTTGTGAAGTTGCATGAAGTTCTTGTAACATGGTATCTCTTGTGCCACATTTCCGTATTTTTTTTAATATATTCAAAATACAATGATAATGATTGATATTTATGGATTCTTCTGTAAATGGGAGGTATGTGTACGCAAATAAATATAGATTCATTTTTGGTGGGTACAGGACGTATATGACTCTAACCTTCGTGAAATAACTCATCTCGATACCAGAGAAGTCAATTGTACCAGTATTATTTTTATTTGTCTTTGCTTACATCTTTATCAATAATCAAAGCGTCCTTTGCATTTGAATGCATTACTGGAAGCGACGTATCAACAATCTTTGGAACTTAACGCTAATTCTTTGCCTTGGATATATTCGGTCAAAGATTTTGTATTGTGTTCTGAATTATAAAGTGGTACAATATTTTTAAAAAAATACGCTACTGAAAAAATATACAATGTTATTAATGTTCTTTCAATCATGTAATATTTGCCTTGCTCATGCTCGTATAAAGGATTTCTGATGCGCAAAACTTGACGAATTTTTTTTTCGTATTCTTCTATTCATATATAGAATGAACGCTACCTGAGTTATTTAAACAGACGTCATCGGTATAAGGCACAATATCCTCTAAGTGTAGTATTACAAATATCGCGCGCTATGACTTGTGGGTTGGCGGGATGATGAACGCTGTATTAACGCGCGCGCTGCCGCCCCGTGGATCACGTCGTCAATGGCGACGGGCGCCGCGCTGACAACTCCGCCGTCCGCTCACGTCACGCTGGACACGCGCCGCGCCGCTCTGCTCCGCGCGCGTCTAATCAGACAGCTGAGGAGCAGGATGGCGCTCGCCACGAATGCGGCGGCGTCCCGAAATAATTCAGAAACGGATACGGTTCGCTGCATAACCTGTCAGGCAATTGGCGGAGGTGGAGATATACCGATTTTTATTATTAATTTCGCGTTCTCCCTCCTCGCGACGCTTGATTTATTCATTCCAAAGGACGCGATGGCGACAGGAGACGCGACTGCGGCGCGCGCGCTGGAATGTCCTTCGGCGGTGGCGCCCCCCCCCCCGCCCCCCATCACATACCGCTTGACGCCACCACACTCACGCTCTCCTCCCGGCAGCGCCTGGCCACGCGTCTTAACACAAATGACGAGGCTCTTCTTCTTCACGGGGTAATAAGTTGGCTTAAGGTGGGGCTCGCACTCCAAGTTAGGCAAATCAGATGTTTAATTGATTTCTTTATTATTATTATTTTCGAGCACAGCTATATGAATACTAATGAAGAAAAAACGTGCTTTAATTTGCATATATCGGTTAAAAATATAGTCCAAATATTGAGGATCTCGCTTGACTCGTTTGAAATGCATAAGATCATGTAGAAACAGCGGCAGAGCGCTACGGTTCCGTGATGTCTGCATCTCGCATTGGGAAAAGTAAAATATTTCTCAAATGTCCGGTGACCTTTGTATAAAAGTGAAGTAAAATAAATGTTCCCTCCATAAGACGCAAAGTATTTCACTATCAATTATAATCGCAATTATTCCATTAAAATGGCCGGTGAGGTACGCACCTAAAGTTGAAATCACAATAACATATTTTTCTGTTTATTTTTGCTGATTGCAAGTATTTTTGTGATAACAATTCTACTTACGCTAGTGCTTCCTTAAGCTTCCAGCTGGGCGATTTCAGAAGTGACCTGTGATAGAAATATGGAACATTTAAACAACATTTAGTAATCGCACATTATTTCAAAAGTCATTGAACCTTTTCTGTTGGGATCAACGATCGTTGAACTAAGACGACGTATAAGGGGAACTATAAATCTCCTCGAAACAGATTTGGTGTCAAGATCACTGTGACGAAGACGCTTCAAGATTTAAAGACAGCAAAATCTCTCTTTGATTTTCATCTCGCAAGTATCTAGAATTCGGGATTTGTTTTCAACTGTTTGCACTTATTGAAACACGCTATCGGAAGTCAGTTGACAATTCCATGAAATCCTTGCTGCTGGAAACTTAAATATAAAATTTGTAAATTTTCTTTGTCGTTCCGTAGACACGTGGGTATGAAAAATTGTTATTTTTGAATTATTATACCCATTATATCAACGATGAAATTTCTATGAAACATTAGTGAGAATTTCACGAACGAGACCCAGAAACGGTCTCTATGCTCTACAGGGGAGGGACAGTGTTATGCATTACTAGACCAAAAGCTATTTGTAAAACGACAGTAATGCGCATTAATAAAAAAAATCAAAATAACGTATTCTGTGTGGGAACTGTTGTTTAAAAGATGACCAATTCTGCCCTCGCAACTACATTTATAAATACCGATTACTGCAATTTTAATGAGCTCTAAACTGAAGTCTCTAACTCAAAATGCATTTTGGCTCTTGGTCTAGTAATGCGTAACACTGTCGAATTGTCTTGGAAATGGTCAGGTTGAATGTTTGTGTATCCTCCTCTCCTGGAGAGTTCCCGGTGACTCACTCAATCGCCCCAGCATGATCCAGGACTGGAGGTGCGCTTGTTCGCAGTAATCGGAGCCGCGTGCTCTATCATGTGAACAAGACCGGTTCTCTTGTCGTAAATTCCACTGTTAGCGTCTCGCATCCTCTGTTAACAGTCGCAACGACAACTGTTACGTTCTTATTGCCTCACTCCTTATTTTTAGAGAAAGCGGGGGAATGATGAAGTAATTGGACTCCGGTGTTGTAGCTATGTAGGGAGGTCGATATAGTAAACGCTCGATTCGTATTTTACCTCTGCGAAGCCGGCTCTTTACAAAAAAAGACCTTTTTGTATGGTCACTTTGAGACAGTGGAAATTTATGCTCTAGAGCTTCTGAGTGTTGGTTATGTCGCATTTTCATAACTTCCTTTTGAGAGGGACTCGTCGGGGGCAGCATTTACATCACCAGATTTACACGTCCTAGTCGTAAGCCGTGTAAATTCCTGGCATCCTGCATACAAAGCATCGATTTTATTGACACGGTCTGTGGACACAGTGCGGTGGGAAACGTGTTTGACGTGAGTTTCGAATATGTTTCCCCGGCGCGCGGTGAAGATAGAGAGAATGGATCTTTCTTATATAATTAAGTAGCCCCTCTATCTTCTAGATGGAGAAGGGAGTGTGGAGGAATGTGTAGACTCGCCAATCTTCCATTGACTGGCGAAGAGAGGACGTGACGATGTTTGATGCTGCGTGCATCTAAATGAATTCGACAGACGTTATTAAACCGTAGAATAAGTCTTTAGTTTGTGGAATCAAATGCTTGTGACGACAATCATGTTTCTCTTTGGAAACAGCGATACTTTTCTTTACGAGTAGTTCTATTCAATATTCACTTGACAGTTTGCTATGTTGATAACTTGGTGTCCCGCAGTTTCAGGATTAACGACTGCTGTTACATTGGTTATGGTCACCAATATTTCTTTAAACCTGAGGGGTTGTAAAAAGAGGAGTTGACTTATTTTAGTGTAGAACGTATTTCTCTGTGGAAAATTAATTAATACTGCTCCAACTTTCCTCGAATAAATTGATACGTCTTTACGAAACTATAAAAGAGTTAAACTCCATTTGACGCGTCCGCGTGCTAACTAGTAATGGGTTCCGCTTTCTACGAAATCTCTTGGTTGTCACATCCGAAAGTTCTCAAGTTGTTTCAATTTGTCGCTTTACTAGTTTTTTGTATCCCAAGGATTTCCCTCGTGTTACAGCTTGTAGGACGACGCAAAATACGTTTACTTTCATACACAAATTAGTGTAAGACTCCATAAAAGATTCGTTCCACCCGAGTATTGTCCAAGTGTAAAGACTCTCCTCCCCGCTTGAAATTTTTACTGCATCTCGACGGGAAGCGCTTCCGAAAGAAAGCTGCTCCCCTCGTTCGCGGGACCAGACGATAACAGACGCGATAAAAAATGAAAATGACTGCCAAGAATAGGGGTATTATAACAATTTTACGAGCGTATCAATACCAACGCGCATCTTCAACTCATTACTTTGTGGAAATGATTAGGTTTCCGCTGAGTACCCATTCCCTGCCCTGAGAACCCGTACTCGGTGGCTCTTAATTAATTGTTTAATAGAAGGGTATAAAACGCGGAAACAACGGAGGAGTGAGAAGTTGCCAAGAGAGGAGAATAAGGAGAAGGGATGTGGTGTGGAGGGTTAGCGGAAAGCTGCGCGGAGTGCGGAAACGCGGGCGATTGCGTTTTGAGCATGTGACTAGAAGTTCTCAGTGAAGTCGGATATTCTCATTTATCCGAACTCAGGGATTGGAGTCTTACCGAATTATATAGCATCCGCATTTTTTTTATCGGGAAGTTCATACGAATTTGGAAAAGACGTGGAAAATGGAATTCAACATTTATAACGTCTTTTTTATTTTTAAATGATTTTTCTATCTAGTTTTACTTATCTGCTTTAGCTCGTATCGTGCATTAATAACTTCTCGTATCGTATTGTTAACATTGCGTTTCTTCAGCTATATAGCCGAACGTGTTGTCTTATTGTTTTGTGGAGGTTCTTAAGCTTGTTTTGCGAATGGGTAAATTCTCTTCTTTCTCCGAAACAGTTTTCACATTTCGATGCAATCATTTTATTATGTAGCTTTGCAAGTCAAGCTTTATCCCCTTAATCTTTTCACCTCTCCCTAATCGCCCTTTCGGGCATCAGTATTCCTTTCTTCAGTTTCTTCTGGTTTCCCGCCACAGGCGAACTCATGAGGGACGTTAATTCGTGGATACGCATTACTTCCGCTTCTGCAGATCAAATAGAAATGGAAGATTGCGACTTACAGAAAGCAGGAGTTACCTACTCACGAAATGAAATAAAATTTGTGTAAAATAAAATATTACTACTACTAGTACGACTTTGTTGCTTAGCAGTGAGCGATGTGAAGTTGACAGAAGGTATCACCTGTTAATAATAGTTGTTTGTATTACAAATCGAATTCTGAGCTTTGTTTTAAAACTTTGTTTTCCTGAAGTTTTTGCCTTGTGAATGTTCGAGCATCGTTTGTGTTCTTGAGGAAAGATGAACCCCCCAGTGAAGTTCTGAAATCAAATTATTCCCGACACTAAAGAAAAGCAGTTTTATTCATACAGTGTGGCCCACAAAGAGATTTACTATGTTCGGATGTTAATACCAGAGAAAGTATTATAGATAACCTGCTGGAACACTTAGTATCTGGATCTTTCATGATCAGTGCTTCTTGCCATTTATTTACCAATTTCTGCCAATGGAGGACATTTTAAACATCTAGAACATTAGAAAATAATCAGTAATGTTTTGAACATTTTTGTGACTTAAAGAACATATTTTTGTTCAAGTTATTTAAATTCAAACATTATTGTAGGACACGCTATTTGAGAAATCTCTCGCAAAAGCCACAAAACCTTTTGATGTGTGATATGGTGTGTGTACGAAACAAATCATTTCAGGACAATTTCATTTATCAATATTATAGTTGATTATCATGATAACGATATAATTTGATCTCGTATAGGGCCTGCTTCTGGATCCACTGGAAGCTTTCCCCCTCCCCAAATAATTCAATTTCACCAAATTGATTAAAAAAAACTTTTATGTGTTTTTTCGGTTTATTACGCAGTTTTCAGGTTTATCGATATGCGAAATATCTAAAATTTACTTATATGTACATTGTTCAGTCGACGCAGTAATATAACTTACGTCATATATTTTTAATCGGAAAGACGTTAATAACATATATTAAATTTAAGGTTCTCCGTTTGTGTTTAAATTTGTATGGTTCTCCTTTTTATTGAAAGATACGAAAGAAAAGTTCCAGAATGTGTACGTGTCACGTGCTCGAAATTAGAGCTTCACATATACATTGATCCATGAGTGTGATCGATTTACACCAAAAGTGAAATTCGATTGGCCCCCTTTCCTTGTCCTTTTCGTGTAGTCCCCCTCACGCCACTGGCTTTTAGTTCGTGAGATTATCGCATCTGATCGGTTAATTAGTATGGTGATGTGATGAAATGATTGATTCGCCCCATTTAACGTCTCGGTGAGCTCTTCTGCTCGTTAGTTCCAGCTACATTTTGCCTTATTAAACTCGTATTTGCCATCAATATTTTACTTTTTGACAGATATCTTTGTCTGTTGCCTTAAGTACTTTTTTTGTTGACAAATGCTATCACATTTTGCAGTTTTAGGAAATGTATTTGTTGTTTCTTCAACTTCGCTAATTTGATGAGCATAATAGTATATTTTGGTGTATCGTTTCGGGCATTCGTGATTTTCTGACTTGAACATTTTAGTTGCTCTTTTTCATAGTAATGTGGTAATTTCATAAGTCTCTTTTTACATATTTTAGTTTTTAAAAAATCAAAATCCAGTAAAGTTGTCTGTAATACTAGGAGAAAAAAACAAACCCTGTAAAAAATCATTTTTCATTTTCAAAGTTATTTAATGCCTAAGAAACAATGGTGTTGAATGGAAAAGCAATTTGAAGATCTCTTCTGATTGGGTCAAAGAAAATTAATTTTTAAAGTACCACGATATTGTTTCTTAATATGAAGCATCAATTTTTTCCTTTACTCTCTCTCTCTTCTTTCGGATCCCTTACCCTGAAGTATTCTGGGTGGCCGCGTCGATTTAATTACTGTAATTTAATATTGGTAATTAAGTAGACTACAATTCGGTATTTGCCAAGAGCATAGCTTAAAACAATGCTGGAAATTTTGTACGACCGAAAATGCCTAATAGTACCGCATGTACCAGCAATTTCGCCTCTTGGATAAGATTCTGAACGGCCAGTCGAGCAGCCTGTCTTGCAGAACAGTCAACGATTTTTCAAAGCTACACATCGAGGAGAAAGGAAGTTTTCATTTCCCCGAAGGTTTACAATATATATTCGATCGACTCTGCGGGTAAATGTTTTAGGTGTACCACTTACAGATATGACAATATAATTAGCTCAGAGATATAAGTAATCAATTCATTATTTGGTGCATGTTAATGTTTCCAGTAATGTTTTCAGATGGACTTCGTGTAAATATATATTCAACTGTCGCGTGAACATCCTTTTGTGGCTCGCAACGTTTGTGGGATGGATGTTTAAACACTTGTTCTTGGAGATCAATTACATGTAAAATGCATACATGATGGTAGTTCGGAATCACCAAAAACTGTATTTGCCATTTCTCTATTTTGTGTTCGTTAATCACAGCAATGAAATAAAGTTAAGGAATAGGAAGGAATTTTAATATAATTCTTATTTTAACCTTATTTTTTAAAGAGGAATGTCTCATTTCACAAAAAATATGTATTTGTTGTACTTTGGTCAAATGAGCTGGCAAGAGGGAAAAATTAATTTGTTTGGTTATGGTGCAGCTTCGAATAATTATGCCGTCCCCGCTGTACAAATGGCGAACCAGGACGATTCGCAGAGGAAGATCGTGGCTGCGTGAAATGTCTCTCATATGAAGCCGTGCGAAGAAAAATGACGCCGCCTTCTCATCGTGATTTTCGCTTTGAACCTCCATCGAATGTAGCGGAAGGCGGGAATTAGGCGAGTTTCCGAAGCGTGCCTCCCCTACAGGTATCAAAGGGTTGCTTCCCGATGCGATGGCAGCGAGCGTTCTTGACGCGCGTGCTCGACTCACTCGCGCGCTGCTGCTGCTGCTGCTGCTGCCGCCGCCGCCGCAGGTAGAGGCGGCAGGGGAGGCGTTTGCGGGTAACGACGCAGTGGCAGGAGCACAACCGTCATTTGGCGGCGCCGGCAACGAGAAGCCAGCGGCCGTTCCGCGCTTCACCACAGCTCCATATTGATTGATAATGCCATTACAGCCGCGGTGATTGATGAGAATTTAAAGGGCAACATGTCGAGAAGTGTTTATTTGAGATGGCAATTTAGAAATGAGTACCCCTTTTACTGTCATTATTGAACACTGGACGAGTTATCAAATGCTTTTCCGGCCCTCTCTGTATTGAAAAGCCTCCCCGAGTAAATGATATTTTTAATTCCCGATCAGCGGCGGACAGCGCTGCGTTTTCCGGCGACACATCGACGCCAATCGAGCGACGGATCGGGCGGGGGAGGGTGGGTGGGCGGTTGGGCGGCTCGCTGTCTAGCGTCCGCGCGGCGGCTCCGGTGTAATGCTCGGCATTCCCACCCTTGTCCCCTGCACGCCGCGCGTGTCTCTGCCTTGAGCGACCCGGACGCCTCAGACAGCAGCCACTGAATCCTCGACGCCGCCTGTCAATTCCCGACGAGAGGAAAGGTCACCAATGAACCCCTTATTTTGGAAGTTGATCTGTCATTGCGGCTACTCGTTTTCGTCCCCCGTCGCATTTTGTGTGCTCGCCTCCATGCAAAACGTCCTGTCAATTACCCAAGTCACTTCCTTCTGCAGCCTCTGAATTTGAAGAATATGAATTCGTTGTAAAAGATCGAGAAGTATTCGTATAATTGAGAACATTGGAAATATCTTGAGTTGGTTCGGTGTATGATATTTCGTGGAATTTGTGGTCATGTGATAGCTAGACATCCAGGTATCACCACTAAGATATCACACAGGAGCGCTTTCTGGGAAGATATAATATTAGCGAAATAATTGATTCTCGGATCTTTCGACTTTACGTTGCATCGATAGTTTTTGTTCATTTATAGCTCCATAAATTATGTTATGTAGTATTGAGCGACAGAAATACGATCACTTTTAAGTAAATTTAGTATTTTTATTCACTTTCGAATTTGTTTTGTAAAAGTCTATGTTCTTTATACTTTGTGGACATTCCTTACTTATTCGATTATGTTCATTACGTATTCCAAATGTGCGCACATGCATTTATATAACCACAATGTAACTCGTATTTGTGTTACAATGCTAATGATTTCTTCAGTGTTCTATGTTTTTTTTTATAATCTACGAATAAAAACATAACACAGAGTTGGATTTCGGTACATAGGTGATTATCCGACGTGATATATTCTCATTTGCATTGGAATTTTTTCGGGATAAAATTAGTTTTTTAAAATATCGCTGTTCGTTGAATTTCGAACAAATTACTATTGTATATTCGTACATAACAGATTTTAGCTCATGATAAATATATGTTGCAGATTAATTATTTTCATATCTCGCTAAATCAGTTTTTATGTAATCAATAGTAACGTTACCAAAATGTCTTTTTTAAATTCATTCGTTTTATTTAGAGCGTGATTTAACGCAACTGTTTTGTCATTGGTTTGTATGAATCCAGAAAAAAACTTTGGAAAGCTGTCGACGTGCTTGTTCATCGCCCTGTGTTCGCCTTTTAACTCTGGCGTAATCCTCCGCCGCTGTTTGCGAGGAGACGCGAAGTCGGAAAACAAACTGAGGGCTCAGGCGTCCGAAGACTATTGTGCCGCTTCCATAGCTTTCAGCATTAGCGTTGAATTAAGTTTTAATTGCCGCCTTCTAATGTTGACACCGATTCCACCCTTTTACCTTCAATTAACCTGGGTTACGTTATGGGCGGGCTGCTCGTCTGGTTTGTTGGGACGCGCGGAGTGGAGACAACAAGGCAATAACGGCGGAGGGCCCCGCGTTACGTGGCGGTGGAACTAACTCTGCGCGGGGGCGGTGATATATGTATGTGGGTGCGGGGGAGCACGCGAGAAATAGGGGAAGGTGTGCTCGCGCGGTCATTTCCACACGCGCACGCAAGTGGCTTGTTTGTCTTCACTGATTCATTTTTATCCCAGGTGATTGTGCAGGTGGCGCCCGATACTCCGTCCAGCGGTTATTTCAATTAAACGGCGATCATTTTCTGGCGGAACGCGGTCCCCTTCTGGCGGCGGCAGCAGATAGCTCGTTTGGCGTTTGGCGTGAAAGCGCTGGCGGAACTGCGCGCTGATGCGAACTGGAGACGCAGGCTGTGAGGGTGGGACGCAGAGGCGCGATGCTGGTGCATCCGAGTGGTTTTGCTGCGCTGGCTGTCAAGCCAAGGCGGCGATCGGGGGGCGGAGGGGAGGCCACTGATGCCCGATGACACATGTGACGACGTAGCGATGAACTTCGGAGGATGAAGGGAAGAAGCAACGCAGCAATTACGGAGTCCGGGGAGTCGCCTGTTCGATCCTGAAATTGGATGGACTACGTATGAGGATTGCTAGTTTAATGTAGGCATATCTCTCTCCGATACTTTGATGTTCTAAAAATTTCGCAATTCAATTTTTTGTACAATGTGATGAGGAAGAGCTAGTTGAATCACCCAATGCGCGACGTTTAACACATCGTCTTCAGCTAGTAGGACGAAAAACGGGTTGGGAGAATGTATCGTGGAAAAAATAAAATGTAATTCGTGTATTGTTGGGGATCCCTCTTGTAATAAAAGAATGACTGAGTCTCAGGCTCGTTGACACTCAGGAAAGTGACTTATATTTCCGATATTGAATTTCTATTGAGTCAAGTGCTTCATTACTAGACCTCGGATTTAAGGAGCAAAGAACTGTCCTTTTCAATCACGATTGCTTTTCAAATGAACGAATTGTTAACCTGAGGCGTGAAAATGTCAGGTTTTGTATCGTGAATGTCTTCAAATTATTTTATTAGTATTTTAAAATCCTTTTACATTTATGACAATTTTTATGAAAATAACATGTCTATTGTTCTGCAGTGCTACCGCTATATTCTCAATATTTTCCTCATGTGCACTATCCTTTTAAGGCTTAAACGTACCACCCTTCCGTTGTTGATGTACGCAAAAAAATCAATTAAATTTTTCCTTGTCCTCTTATTTTGTAATTCCCTTTCTCTTTGTGTTTTCCACGCATTGCATTACAGCGTATCTGTGATATTTTTTTTCTCCGTACGCTCACCATATTCCCCTTCACTCCATTCTCCACACCTTTCGTGGCGGTGAGTTGTGTAAGATTCTTCTTTTATTGGTGACTCCTCTTCACTGTAAGTCACATAGATTTGTCATTACGGATATGAAACAAAAAATGTATTACGACAATATATTAATCCTCCAAATGTCCTTATTGGATTAAAAAACGTTGAGGTGACTTAAGGGCGCTACAGGCTTTATTATATGCTTTCATAAGCTTGATTTTCCATTATGTGTGCACATTTGCAATTGTGTCATAAGGCCCATCCATAAATTACGTATCGCAATAATTACAATTTTTTAAAACTTCTTCCCTCTATAACGTAACAGTAACGATAACTCTTACTCCCAATAATTATGTTATGCTATTCCCCTTCCCCGCAATAAGGAAAAAAAATCTCATTGATCTATGCTGTCACTGAGCTAGATTGGTGGCAACTTTAAGGTTAGTATGCACCCTAGAAAAGTGAGTAATACTTGAGGCCAACACCCTTCGAGAAATACTCATACGGCTCCATACATACCTCCAGAAGCCAGACATTCACCTTCGGATTCGAACTGAAGTCGTGCCTGATTAATGGCGAATGTTTTTTGCTTTGGATTATTTTCATAGTCTGCTTTCACTCTTTATTAATAGTTCTGATTAAATCCCTCACCGATGTGTGTCAAATATTTCCGTGAAATAATTCGGGGCATACGTGACAAAGGGATGTTGGGGTTCATGACCGCCGGCACTCGAACGCCATTGAAACCAACCTTTTAATTAGGATTGGGAAACGAACCGAGCTCAGGGTGAGTCGGTCGGTCGGCTGCCGCTACCGCCGCCGCCGCCCCCTTGCCGCGTCGTTAGCGCCCCGCCGCCGCCACAACGGTGCGAGTGACGCGTTCCCCGTGTCGCCACCGGAATGCGGCGCCGCCGGCCGCCGTTCGCGCCGCGCGTGCTTGGCTTCGCTGTCGTCCCGTCCTCCGCCCTCGTGGATTGCTGCTGCCGTCGCCGCTACCGGGCCTCATTGGCTGGGACGCTTTCTGCGCCGGCCGGGTAGTGGGAAGGAGCCCCGAGTTTCGGGGAAATATGCGCGGAGTTGTTTTGCCGTCGACTTAAAATACGATGGAACTAGTCGCGAATTGGTTTTAATCGATTGTTGGTTTTAACTACATGCGTGCATATAATTACATTTGCTCGCCGGTCGAGCGGTTGTATTAAGAATTGGTCTTTGTGAAATATTATTGCACCTCGATTGAATGACAGAGTTCGGTGTACAGATCATGATTCGAATATTGGAAGGACTGATCAGGAAGGAGTGAATTTATAGGTTAATAATAATAATAATAATTATTATTATTATTATTATTAATTTATTAGTCTGCTAGTGAGCAATGCTCGGTGGCAGATAGAAAAGAATACATACATAATAAAATAATACGAGGTTAAAAAACAAATCATCAGTATCTATAAAAATATCTGTAAAATACACACACAAACGGAATAAAATGTTTAGAATAATTACTACACATGGTTACAACGAGAAAGAAATTAATTATCTACTTGAGGCTCATATGTGCGTATATTCACATGCATACACAAATACATTTTCTCTTACAGAAACACGCGCAATATACACACATTATACCTTTAGCGTAAAAGTAATTGCTATAACATAACTAAAAGAAATTAATAACTATAAAAAACTAAAACCAGAACAGGGTTGCTGAGAGCAATCATGTACACATCACTAAACTTCACTACTACTGTTCACTCTAAGCATTCTCTATACTCTTAAACTCCAATCACCTCTCTATACTTCACTGCACTTGACATATGATCCTATTTTTACGAAGCAAGAAGACGGTTGTGGAAACATTTTACTCTTTTTCGTAAGTTCGAATGTGTTGTTGCAGGTAAGTTATTCCTGTCTACAATTGTTCTGTTCACAAAGGAGTATTTACCAATATCCGTTTTCTGTTTCCTGCATTTTATTTTACGCTTGTGGTCGCCGCGACTAATGTAATTCGGTGTGTGTTCGGCATTGTATAATTTCTCGAGAGGTAGTGTTCCCTAACTCATTATCTTAGTGTGGTTGAGGAGGGATGGAAGTGGAGGCTAAATACAATTTTTCTCGATCTGTTCTCCGTTGCAATCTTTTGTCGAATGTTTCATTGGATCTCTTTCGTTTTGTACATTGAACATATGTTTCGTAGCAACATAAAAGCTCGAATGCTATTACAAATTTCCAACTAAGACCGAATGATGCATTTAATTTACTGGCGTTAATTGTTGGATCCCTGTTTCTGTACTTTCAATTGTTGGTGGTATTAATTTTACCATTGCGTTCGATATCCGGAAGGGCTTGTGTTAGTTAGTTTCAATGAGTGTACATTAAACCAAAAATTAAAAAGAAAACGTGGTTGAATTTTGTGTAGTACATAAGAGCTGCCGTCGATTCCGCAGTGATCGCCTGTTAATTCCATCGCCCTGCAATAGCCGCTGGTGCGAGGTGGACTGAGGGAGCGGAGAATGGAGGTCGTTGTGGCCCATCGAAGTGGGGAGGAGTTGTCCAAGTCGCCACTAGGGGCTCGTGCGGCGGGAACCCCATTTCTGCACCAGACGAGGCTCTGCGTCGCATACACCAGCGGTTCGCAACCTAGGTCGCCTCGCGTACTCCATTTCTCTTTTTAAAAAATACTTTCAATATTGTAACTATGTCTGTAGAGTTATAAATTTTTAATAAATATTTTCGACTCCCACTGTGGGCCATCCTCAGGCAAGTGGGGAGAACCGTTGCAATAATTGTTTTTCACAACTCGCCTGATGGTGGCCCGCAGTCGGAGTCGAAACGTCGTTTAGTTTCTTGAATAGTTAATACATCACTCAGTGAAATGAGTTCGTTTTATTCAATAAAAATTAGTTGTTTGTGGAGTGATAATAAATTTGTAAGTTGTGAATTAATTGTTTTATCTGTCGTCCTATTATTAGTTTCTCAATATACTCTTATCTCTACCCTTAATTTTTACCGCATTGCTCAGCTCTGCACAGGCTTAAGTTGCGCTTTGTGGAAATCTTTACTGTGATAAACATTACGGTGGCCGTCAAAAATCGAAAGCTGAAATGTTTGTGCTCTTCCCACTTACGGTGCCCATACTCGGTTCAACATTTGTCGAACTAGTTTGACCCAAAATTTGTATAGGAAGTGTAACTTTGGGTTGAGTGGTGTATCGAACTCACGAACATCCCCTAATCCGTTCAACCGACGATAACCCGTGTCACTAATGGTTTATGCTTTAACGGAATTTAACTTGGGATATAGATTTTTTTGAGAAATTTGCACTAAATGTTCGTGTATTTTAACGTTTTCTCCCGTAATTATGAATTATTGAGTTCATAGGGTCTAAGTCAATGTTAAAAACATCGAAATACTAAAACAAATTAATTTATACCAATGTTAAGGAGTTTTGAATTGTAACAGCTGTCATTATTACTGTCCACTAAAAATAGAGGTTTCTCAATGAAAATATTAGCGTGTCTAGTGACGTTTCGACGACAGGATTGCGCCGGCGTGTTGTGAGAGAAAAATTTACATAATCCGCCATTGTTGCTTATTTTTGGCGCAACCGTGAGTGGTTCGTTGCGTACCCTGTAAGTGCTTCGCGTGCCCCAAGTCGGGAACAGCTGGCCTTCGCCCGGGCGCTGCACCTGCGAGTCCCTACCCTGCGTCCCAACACCCTACTTCGCTACATCAGGACTCGAATGGACGAAACGTTTGATTCTTAATCGTCCCCGTATTATGTTCAGGAAGGCGTATTGATGCGATGGTATTCGGTTATGCTTTGGTGAAAACGTACTCTTTAATAATACCCTGGTAACGAAAAGATGTTTGTGGGTCACAATAATTTACCGATCTGTCTTCGCGCTTCAGCTATAACGAATACATGCAACCTATTTCATTTTTAATGTTAAGAATAGTTTTGGATAATCTCAATCCATTTTTTTAACCTGGATGTTTCTCTAGGTTTCTATGTATTGTTCAAAATTATATGCGATGACATTCCTTCAATTATATATACACGTAAATTTAAGAACTAGAAGTATCCAGTCCGTCAGCATAAGTGGACTTGAGCATGCGTATATGTATGATTAACGAATATTTGGGAACACTGACGCCGAATTCTTATGGTGAGAGTCAAGGAATAAGATATCCAGTGAAAACGCTCTTTGAGGGTGAATATAGTATCCGAGAACAAAGATTAATGATGTGAAAATCTGTGCAATTTTATTGCGTTAACCCAGCTGCCCTTCTCCCCCTGGGGCGCCCAACTGCCCAGCTGCACGTGGGAGTATAATGAGACCGCGCCCCTCTTCAACTCGTCGTGTTATTACAGTTAATCCTCGGATGTTTCCTATTGAGAACGGGAGTGGAACTCCACTCTTCTGCGTCTGGAAAAGTAGACTAATTGGGCCAATCTATTAGCTCTGGTGTATGCATGAAATGCCGTGTGAGTTGGCTTATGTGATGGATCAATGGAGTCGGTGCTAGCCTGGAAACGTTGTCGAAGGCCGGAGCCGGTCTGCCCACCGCTTACCAGTGCTCGCGCCCTACTCCCGCGCAATTGCACCCGTTAATAGCGCCACGTGTACTAATTGCTCTCGAATTAAACTCCCGGAGTTTTTCGTGATTCTCAAGATTTGGTTTGATGCTAATAATACTTGTATATTTTGCATCCTATCCCATTGAATATATCCCTCTCGGATTCCTAAAATGCCGTAAAAATCTTACGACGAATGTTCTGTGGAGTATTATTTCTGGTAATGTTCGTTTTACTGAGATCAAAATTATTTGTTATCGTATTTAAAAGTTTCGAAACAATGGTTGTCAGTAAAACGTAAGTTGTGAATGCTAATCTGCTCTTCAAGCGTGATGCTGGAAGGAGAAGTCAGTTGGGTGCGATATATTTCTAAAATGAGAATACAACTAAAAAGTTGAGCTTGCACGTAAATAACTATCTTTTCCCTAAAGGAAAACAGCTCCAATGCAGTGTAGAAAGTGAAAAAAAGTGTACCATTACGTAGGTAATATCTTTAATACTGTGTGTACTAATTGCATGCCCTTGTTTACATTATTTTCGTGTAAGTAAATACACGATGCATTTTTTCGATTTTTGTTATAAGATTGTTGCTTTGCAAAGGGAAGTCACCAGATAGTTCCACATCTTTAATTTTTTATTTACTTTGTGATATTTAACGTCTCGCTAATTTCGCCCACCCCTTTTTTTGCAGTTCGTGTATGTTGTGGTTGTTCCGATGTCGACGCGTTGTTTTCGCTCGCGTTGGCAACTTAACGAGTGAACTGAGGGCTCGTAGCGCGCGGAAGGCGGCGTGAAACCAGCTGCCTGCATATCCGTTAAGGATATAGTAATAAAGTCGTAAAGAATCCAGAACGGGAAATTGCATTGTGATCATATCCTCTAGACTCTTTCGAGACAGATTTATATTCCCATCATTACAACCGACGTATGTGGTAAAGTGGGTCCTGCGGAGAGCATTCCATACCGCGCTATACCCTAAGATATTCCGGCTTCAATTTATATGGTCGTAAACTATTTAAAGGAACTCATGAATAGCTCGAGAAAAATTACAAAATGACACTCCGCGCCATTATCACACGACAGAACTTGTAAACAGAGGAACACCGCGGCCCGGTGAAGGGAGTTCGAAATCGTTCTCGACCGAATTTATTCCACGGCAGTAATTTTACACCCGTTCTATAAAGAACGCGGGAACAACTCTATTAAGAAGAGTGCATCAAGAAATCATCCTAAAGAGTATCCTGCGCCGCGATGGTGGCAGTGATAAGAGGACGGGCGGGAAGGGGCGTAAAGGCTAGGGTCCAACGCCCACGGGCGAAGTGGTCGGCCGCCGAGCCCCATCTGCACACGCTGCGTCGACCGTACTGAGGGACTGAGGGACGTCGTAAACTTCTTAGCATGTTACGTACTCGTACTTGAAGACCCTCGCTTCTTAAGTACCACGCGCAATTTAATTGCTCTCCATGGCTTTCATTGCGCAGTATTCATATGCAATGTTGGTTTAGAAAGAACTAAGTAATTTTACTTGAGATAATTTGATTGCTGTGGAAATGAGCATAATGAATGTCCGTGTGTTTGGATATGATTCGTTCAATTCTTAAGACTTTTGGAATACCTCGTACATTGGGATATGCCGAGAGTTCTTCTCAAATCCATAAGAGGGTCGTCTCGTGCACCCAGGGCGCACTGGCCGTCGCGGCCCGATGCGCGTAGTCTCGCGTCCCACGCGGCACCGGCTGCCCCGGGCGCGGGTACTCGCTCTCGGACTCGACAAACTTTATTGCCTCAGCTAATCTAGCTAGCGAGTTAACTGATGATTAGTACGGCCCAATACCGTAAAACCTACTTTATTGCGCCAGTCGCTAGCGCCTGGTTGCCAGGCTGACAGTAAACCTGTTCTCAAAAGCTCCGACTAGTCAACAACACGCACTGTGTCGTTCCCTTCGTGAGATTCGATACGAAGAACCCATCTTTTATCTTCGCACTCGGAAAGGAGCGGTCATTAATACGAAATGATTGATTCGGAACGTTGCCATGTGGAACGGGTCTTTTTCCGAAAGTGATTCCGAGTGAGCGCGAACATGGAGCTGAGCGCGCGCTCGCGCTTCGACCGACCAGTTGGCAATACATTCCTCTTTTTCTATCGTCAGATTGTGGGTTGCAGGGAGAGGGACCGCTCTGGCTTAACGCTCTGAATGTGTGTCGCGCTAGTGGCGGAGCGAATTATTCGAAAAGCACTCGCATGCTGAACCGCAGTGCATGCTTTGACCAGCGGTATCGAGCAATGTCACAAAAATACCTTTCCGCGATGTCATTATAAGGGAATTTTGGAAACTATTATTATTTCGTGTTGGCGTCATAAAGCAATAGCTAAAATTTGCGGCCACTTCTGTGGGACGGATGGTATTTGCCCAGCAGTCAAAATGCGCGAGCGACCGCTAATTGAATTATCAAAGCTCGGAGTACTACCATTTTTCTTTTCGTTGCTGGCATTCTCAATTCGGCCGCGTTCCGCCGCAGCCTGTGGCGCGCGCCCCTCCAATCACGCCGACGCTTATAAGGCAGTTGTAAATTTCCTGGAGAGCACTCATTGTCACGCTCTGCCATGTCCAGCGCCGCGGCGATTGGATTGTCGTCCGTGTAATAACGCAATCCAGTTGATTTAGTTATACTTTCTTCCATGATCCCGCGCGCGAGCTGTCCGAGCCGCGTGGGCCGAACACGTGAATTGCGTCTGTAATTGTATACGGCCGGGCGGAGAAGCGAGAGTTACTGTAGCTCATTGACGTCAATCAGGTGAAGGATGCCGTGTCCTCCCCATGGAAGTTCTGCGGGTTGTGCTCGCTGGGGCGCGCGCCGCGTTGAAATACAGCAGTGGAGCTGTTAGCGGTTTGATGTCCGTTTACGCGGCGGAGAAGCCGGCCGTTTGCGACGCGACAACCATTACGTCGGAGGGAGCTGGAGCGTGGGGGTGGGCGAGCGCGTGACCTGCGCGTTTCACCTGACACACGCCGTGATTGATAGAAGATGTATCAAAAACGGATGCGAGTGTGAATTGACGGACATGCTTTATATGGCAGTCCGGTGGCGCTCTGGCCACTGCATCTGCGCTGAAGGGTCGCGCAAATCATGTCCCTTGTAAATTACCTCGCCTGCGACGTTCGACGTCCCGATCTGTCCCTCACCTACCTCTTTAAATTAATAACTTCGCGCCGGCCACATAATAATGTCATTTGAAAATACGGTCGCTTGAAAATAATTTGACACGAAGACGAAAATCGATGCGGCCGATTGAATTGGGAGAGGAGAAATTATTTTTGTATGCCAGGCGACAATTGAGTGAAAGCCACGGCCGCCCCTCGAGGCATCCGCCACCGTGCGCCCTGGCCAGTGAGGATGCGCGCCAAATTGTATGTTGATAGTAGAAATAAAGGTTCCTCATTACCAAATAATGAGTCGTTATCGCTCATAGCGAGCGGCTTGCGCCGTTTCGTTAACGATAGATTTAAACCTGATCATCGGCTCCCTCTTGATATGAATCGTTAGTTGCGATTGAACTCATAAAAATCTTTTGAGTGTGAAATCTTTTTCAATTTGTGGGCTCCGATATTCCATGATCTACGATATTGGGACTGTCCTTTCTTCGAAGGATAATTAAATCCCTTTGTCACATTAGAATATTGAATGGGTTGGTGTTCATTCGACATTTTTCATTTCCAACGATAGATTTATGTTTGAGATGAAAGCACAATTTATAACATCGATGTTGTGTAATTTTGTCTGTCGGTTTCTATGCCTTGCAATATCTCGTTTGCGTTAAGTTTATTAATTATTTTATTCGAAATCTGTTCGTGTACTTCGTTATTAAACCTATCACTTGATATGATATTATAGTGTCTCATTTTAAATTGCAATTGACCTTTTAAACTGAAAACGTGGTATTTGTATAGTCTTATGAAAGACATCTAACATGTGACTTGCATGAGTTGTTACTCTTGGGATACATTTGTCTCGTTCAATTATAACTATCAAAGTATTGAAACAGGTTTATGTCTTCACATTTTTTAAAATCAGTTGCACATATTTCATATTTACTTTTTGGATTGAATTTCAAAGAATCGTAATGAGATCTTGATATACATTTCATTTTTAATTACATGTTGGCAAGGTCATGGATTTTTGCTTGAAGCTGGAAGCACTGTCTCAGACCCTCCGCTGTGCACTAAGTTTGCCCGAATACTCTGGGCCCATCTTGTGCGTACTCCTTATGTACACTCTAACTTCACGATATCTTTCTTTTGTTCTACCCATCTTCAAGTGCTGAACCAAAGTTGCTACTCGTACGAACATGATTGCGATTCAAGATTCATTTCCCATCAATGAAGAAAAGACGTCTTCGCATGTCGTTCTTGTGGCTTTTCCTGTCTTCGTCAAGTGATCGCTGGAGACGATTTTCAACGAACATAGGGAACCGATGTTTACGATACCAGGATCCAAATCAAATTGTGGTTACGATAATAGCCCGCTACCAAAAACTACAGATAACGAACAATTTATGAATTCCAGTTGCTAAATTCACAATAATGTGTTTTTATTATTCCAATTAATTTATTTACTGAATATTAAAATAACCCGTCAGTTCGTAATTTACAAAATTTAACTTGACTTTTGTTGTTGTTAGCAATGTTATCTGCCTTATTTTGAGACGCATTATGCCGAAGTTCTGAGAATGAATGAAACTTGAAGCTATCATTGCCCACATGCTTCCTTTGTACTAAATGCAGCAGTGATTCGATTTCTGTGAAATAAATATCATAATTTGATCAAACGCAATACTATTAATAATGCCTTTAATTTGTGGTGAGGCTCGGACCATGTGACCCGCTCTTCCGCGTAACCTCTCACATATTTGCAAACATACGCACAATACAATAAAATGACTGTTCTACCGAGAAAATGACAATGCAAATAAAATTACTAGTGTGCTATTAGCAGTGGAGATACCGAGAATATAAAATGCGATAGCGTATTTAATTTGGTTCTGTCTCATGTTCTAGAATATCGTAACTTGACGAAATATTTTTGGCGATGTGTGGGGGCTCGAACCCTATCGTGAATTCACTAGGTTCGAGTTCTCCACTTCACCTGACTGGAGTTTTGTGTTTTTTCTTCTTCTTACTATCCACTGCGTGCCCTTACACGGAAGAAAATGATAGCAGACGACTCAAATCGGAAGTCGAAACACTGTGTACCACGCCCCAAGATATATCGTAATCGTCCATTAACGCTCGTCACTTCCACTTTTATTTTATTCTATAGTAGTAGAATACTTGGAAATTTAGGTTTCGAAACGGGTTCAAGGGGTATCGTTACGATCTTGATTCAGGGAGTTACGTAATAGTTTACAAAGTGCGTGATATACTTACGGAGTTATTTACGAATGTTAATATTTCCTGTAGTATTATTTTATCCACCAGTAATAAACAAAATCCATAAATAATGAATAGACAACGTATACGTTTGTAAGGAAACTTATATAATTAGCAAGGCTAGTTTCATTTGAAGAGAAATTTAGGTAATGATGCCAGATATAGTTCGACCTCAGAAAACTTTCAGGAAGTGAGTCATTACGTACAAACATCATTGCATTCCCCCCCCCACACACACACACATCTTACCACCACTTGTACTCAATAATATTGATTATTAATTATAATGATAAATATATGATCGTATCGAGTTCAAGTGGTGTAAGATGGGAAAATATTGCAAATGTAGTTAGTATATGTGAATATATGGAGAATTTGTGTAGTAATGTATGAAAACCAGAAGTCTTACAAGCCTTGATGAAGATAGGAATAGGCGTGAAAAAACTGAGTATCATTTATATTTGAATTACACGCGGAAGAGAAACCTTATGCCAGTATAAAATGTAATGAATGATCGATATAGGAATTCTGCCGCTGAACAGCATAGGCCCCCTTGAACAGGCAGTGGAACAGCTGTAAATGGAGGCAGTACATGATTTTTGCTTCTTGAACACTGTGCTGAGGCTTTTCCTTGGCTGAGGGAGCCGTGGTGCTTGGCGAGGACACCTGTTCCGTCGTGTTCGCTCCATTGGAATGCCGCGTGTCCAGGCGTGCGCGTGACGCGTGCTCCACCCTCGCCCGTGGCCCTGTTACCGCTCGGGGTCGTTAATTAGCAGCCCATTAGCGTAGAGAAGCTAATGAAATGACGCACTCCGCGTCGAGGAGGGGGAACTGTACCCTGACCGTCAGCAGGTCCTCCCGGGGGCGGAGAGGTAAACTCTCGAATTCCGAAGCTTCCGATCACTGGCTACAAGCAATGGGTTGCCGTACGATTGCATGGATAATCTTAATTCTTTAGTGTAAACACATCGGTTTGTTGTCGCGGTTGTGTGCCCCTTCTTTGGGCGTGGGGCAACGCTTTCCTGTCTACTCCTGAAGTTATTTAATTTCAAACATGTTCATTTTTGATAACTTTCAGTCAGGTGAAAATTGCGACCAGTGGGGAATCGAACCGCGGCAGGGGTTTAACCACTAAACGTTCGCCTTAAACTAAACCCCTGCGATCAAAAACGGACTCGTCGTGTGAGTACACGGAAGAAATATATGCATATTTCTATTTTGTGGAATAGGATAAGAATGACAACTGAGTGATTCTATCTCTTTTAGACTGAGAAAAATTTAATACCATTTTATATTTTAGGAATCTTCAAACCCTTACGGAGTGCTCTCAATGCGGTCTAGTACACCATTCAGCCCAGAATTCCTTTTGGGCAGAGCTTCATATCTGTTTGCCATTTCTCTTCTCCATCGCATTTAAGAATGGTGTCGATTAAAGAAGGCGTTTTGAATGCGCAGCGGCCCGTGCAGCAAGATTGCGCGTTGCGTAATTATATTGTAATTTCTATTCCGCAATCTGTTGCGCGCGACAGTTCGCCACGTGCTCTGCTTGCTTATGGCGGTATTAAACGTTAAATGAATTGTTTCGGAGACGCTGCATCGTGTAAAGCGTATGTATTTCAAGCGGCAATTACGAGTATGATCGGCAGGACATTTATGGTCTCTCCGCTTCCCCCTCCATCGCTTATGGCAGTGCACTGGAAATACTAAATATGCCGCAGGGGAGAAACCGATGCAAACCGTGATCCCGCTCCTGCTTGCCACGGATTCCCTTTCGTAAGGGGATGCGAGAGCCGTGCCCTAATGGGTCTATGTTGAACGCCATTGCGCCTACACTTCCGTCATGCGCTCCAGGGTTGCAATAAATGACGAATCTTAGCGGAGTTTCATTCAAATCGCATGTCACTTATCGTAGGTTCTGCATTTCCGAAAAAAATATTGTAAATAACTTTTTACGTGTGTAACTTTTTTAATATATGATGGGAAGATTAGTACAAATAAAACATTTTCCCCCTTGTGTATGGATTTTAAAATACGTCTCCTTCAACTTCGAGGTGCGTAACATACTTAATTATTTTGCATTATCAATTGATAAATTTGAAACGTTCTTGACCAGTTTTGGGAGACAAAGAAGTCAATATTTATCTTACTCATGATTGTATGTTTTCAAATACGACTTGCTTATTAAGATGTTCTGAAAATTCTTTTATTTCTCTCTCAATCAATCTTCGGCGCTAAGTAAGTGTGGAAGTAACCATTAAGGTGCTCCCAGTGTGGCGGAGAAAGCCGTTTCTTCTTGATTCGCTTATTTATTACCAGGCTTGCATAAGCGCGTGATAAACGATTGGCCGTAGACGCCAGCTTCAATAGCGCGTTGCGTCTCGTAGAGAAGGCTTTTGTAAGAGGCGCCTGCGGCGAGGCCTCTTCGCAGAGGAAAGCTGCACATGAAGCGATGGTTGCTGCTGCCTGCGTTCTCATTAGAAACTGGTATTTGTCTTTTTGTTCAACGCCAAGCGTTGAACAATGTAATTTTTCGCGTTTCGAACAAATTTTCAACTTTCTCATTTTTAAATTTTTTTTTGCGACATTTAAAATATCTCTAATTCAAAAAATTACCTGTTGCGTAAAGCATTAATACGTGTATTTATACTTGAAAGACAATAATTATTCAAATATTATTGTAGACAATCAATTTTTAATGTAATACTTTACAACACGTTATTTTTTAAAATGTTTTTAAAAAGAAAACTTCATGGGTATTAATTTTTGGATAATTGGAACATTTTAAAATATATAGCGGCCCTGAAGATGATGCCAAACTAGCATCCAAACTTTGACCATGTATTAGTGTATACTAATAAAGTATTACATTAAAAATTAATTGTTTATAATAATATTCGCATAATTATTGTCCTTCAAGTATAAATATATCAAGACAATCAGTTTAGAATCATTATTATATCTACATTAATACGTGTCTCCTGTAAAAGAAGAATACGGCCGTTTTTCGAAATAATACGATTTTTTTTGGGGGGGGGGGGAAATTTAGTCAAACTTCAGGGTCGCGACAAAAATTAATTCATTACTTTCGAGACGATTCCTCAATTAACATTCTAAGACGCCGGCAAGTGCCTTATAATATGTGCGAGTGAGTCAATATCATGGTTATCTTTATATACATCAGATGGAACCCCTCTTCCGTTGAGCTACCGCTGTTGAGTGAGCTGATCTGTAAAACTGAAATGTGATTACTTTCGGCCGGGTGAAAATGGTGAATCGAAACCCGGAACTCCTTGGATCGCATAGATGTCGACCAATACACCTCTCTACACCTGTACACCATTTGCCTTCCACACCTGTACACCATTTCCACCCAGGCCTAATCCCAGAAGACCAGAGTCACTTCCCACGCAGGAGTTAAGTGAACCAGGCGACACGCAATGCTGTACCGGTTTCACACGTACCTTACGGTTGATACGGTTGGTTGTGCATATATTTCTTTCGTGTAACACATCTTTTTCACGTACAGGTAACTTTCGGCAGACGAAATTGATGAGTCGGGAATCGAACCCAGAACTCCTGCTTCGATCGCAGGGATGCTGACAACAAACCACCCGTTCGCCTTCCGCAACTGTACACTGTCGAAACGTATTCATGTGCTGGACTTCCTTGATGAATGGTTTTCATTTTATATTTCTCTCATTGTTCCCATTTTCTGACACTTGATATCTTCAATTATATTATTTCTTTTTGTTTCTCCTCATTTCTCTGTCGTGATTCTGTGAGGTCGCTACTGCTCGTTGCGATGTCTCTATGCCGCCGTCTATCGCGACCTCATCGCTGCCGCGCCAGAGGAAGTTCTCATGTGTGCGTGCGTCCGCCGATGGCACAGCGACGCACTTGTGCGTGCGCACAACCCGTGCCGTGCGCTGCCAGTAATTAACATTGCTGTGCCCACGCTTCACTCTCCGTCGCCGCACGCGGCTTCCGTCAAGCCTTTTGCGGCCGTCGCGTCCCGAGATTACTGAGCCTCGGAGCCGCTCGGCCACTTCGTCATCTTCGCTTTGTGTCGGGGATTGAATAGTGGAATGAACGGCGCTCGGGAACTTAGCGTTTCTCTATTAATTATGTTGGAAACGAATTACACAAGTAGCAATCTATTTCATTGCAATAACTATGACGTACGAGAATACGAAACAAAAATAATTCGCTATTTGGCCGTAGATTTTATGTACGTGGACTGGTGAGGATAAGCAAACCTATTAACGTTGTAAATGCTCATGATTGACGTTGCACAATCGCGATGTGAAGAGCATATTGCGCTTATAAGTGAAGGATATTTTCTTAGTAGTAAGCTAGGAAAACGAAATATTTTAATATTAAGAACGTAAGCTCTTCACCAGATAGTTTATGTAATAAGAAAACAAACACTATTATATTTATCACGCCTAATATTTTATAACAATATAAATCAAACTTGTTTTAATAGTATGCAATAGTTATTATTAACCCTTTAAACATGTAAGCAATATTGGTCGCAAAACATGTGCGAGTCTCATTGTGCGTCAGAACACTCGAGTGTTCTGAGTTGCGAGAAGGGAGGGGTAATACAAATGTCTGTTTTTGTAAGCGCGTCCTCTTGTGATAATAGGGATTCCATAACAAAGACACCGGTGCGTTACGGCGCGGGCCGGGTGGGTCTGTTGGAATGCTGGAGCGAGCACGCGCGCTCTGTCCTGCTAGCGCCCACACCTCACAAAGAGGATCTTATGAGTGCTCGGACGAGCCGAGTTTTATTGTGGAGTCGCTCGGGTACTACACGCCGTTGGGAGCGAAGGCGGAGCCCGGCTTTACGAGCAGGGAGGCTCCTGCAACACGCCCCAGCTTTCAACGCGCCTGCCCGCCGCGCCGCCCGGGCTCCGGCGAGGCCCGACTCCAGAAAGACTCCGCTCCTACTTAGCCGTCGCTTCGGGCTTCTGGAGCTCTCTTCGCTGGAGGGCACTCCAAGTATCGTAACGAGTCACTTACACGGGGAACTCCACGCACTTCTCGATTTCTTCCTCCTTTGCGTAACTGACATACCATACGCACTTGTTATTGTAGGAGCCAATTCTAGAGATATGAATACTATTCGGTTGAATAATGAACGACTCACGATCTTCGATCTTTATCGGTCCCC
>NNCF01130869.1:271361-291760 GCA_002313205.1 Laupala kohalensis | reverse complement strand
TTTATTTAACTTGATTATATAATGGACGTTAATTTTAGTACGATTCCATTTTTTGATTTATTTTGACCTTTTTATTATTTTCTGTGTCCAATCTTACTTTTTCATTCTTTGAATTTGAAGGTCGTAATGCTTTTGCACCATTAAATATGCTTCGTGTTGGTGACATTTTGTTGGCGTAATTAAAAATCAAACTAATTTTGTCAGTGTCCCCAACCTTATATTTGTTGTAGTTAACTTTCGACCGCGTGACTATCATCTTCAGTAACCTTCCTCCGGACAAGGAAAGTGGCAAATGCAAGTTTATTTTTTATAGTGCGTCTGCGCTGTTGTCTCCATAGTGAGTGATAGAACCGTCAATAAACAGACCTGCTAAAGGAAAAATGAAATGAGCGGGTTAGGTATGGATAGTGACAGAAAAATTAAGGTGGTACGTACTAAAAGGAGAAATCTTCAAAAATAATTTTAAAGATTTGTGAGTTATACTAGATTAACGTAGCATTTGCGAGTCTGCGTTCTGCCCAAGATTCTTAGGAAGCAGGAACAAAGACTACATATTACCCTTTTCCCCTTGAAAGCCGTTTTAATTTTACTATTGAGTAATTTCCTTTCGTATTATCGATAAGAAATTATTCATCGAGGCAAGAAAAGAGAAGAAAAACTCTTTAAGTGCTTTTCAATGCACAACCTTCGACTAGCGTGAAACATAACAATGCTAAATTGAACCGGCAACTAACTCCTTGTTCGTGGAGACGGCGTGTTACGGCATGAAGTGTCGTGCGTAGGGAACAGATTTGTTAATAACCATCAGAGGGAGTTGAAGCTCTCCGCCTCGTCTCGAGGTCTCCACCCGAAGCCCTCGCGCGCTCCTTGTGTGGAAGCGATATCTTCCTAATCACGAACTCCTGCAGCCCGAGTGGCAATTTTATATGATAATGTTCAACGACGCGGTGGTGGCGGCGACGTTATTGGGAGCGCTGCCTGCAGGGGGGAGAAAATGAAACCGACACCTGTTCCTCGTCCTTAGCGGGGACTTTCAATCTCGACGCCCCCACCCGGCAGCTCCGCTCTTCTCGACGCGCTTCCCTCGTCTTCCGCTCGCCGCTCCCTCCCTGTCGCCTTTCCGAACCTTATCGCCTCTTCCCCTTTGCTACCGACGCGCCGAATCCTCGCATCGAAGAATAGACACTCGTTCGTGATCCCTACCCACGTCTTCAGCTCTCTTAATCGCGCGTCTACGGTGAAAGGTAAATGCCCACGATCCTCAGACCGCGAGGTCGCAAGCGCCATGTGATCTGCACGACTAGGAGGAGTGCCCTCGAGTCACCGCGAGGATCGATTTTTAATCGCGCACCCTCGTCGAACTAGTAAAAACCCGGTTAGTGGCTCCACAGTCTTAACTCATCCGCCGGAAGAAAAGTGGATCTCAAATATTGTGGAAACGTATTTTTGTTGTGAATATCACGCCTCCTTCGTAGATTTAAAGCCCAATTGTTGTGTGACAGGTGAATTCCAATGAGATACTCGATTCATTGTCGGGGATCTCCATTTGACCACCTAACGTTTGAAAATGAATATTTCATTCAATTCCTGTATTTTAAAGGGAGTCTTAAGATTTATTAAAACCACCACCTAAGCTTCCCCAAGTTTGTTAATTAAAGGTAAAACAGCTGCCAATATTTTGAAGCCCCTGTGCCTCTGTGTTCTTTGAAGTGCGATAGCTTACGCTCGAATCGCTCGCGAGTAATGAGTGCACTCCATCCCTTTCATGTTCGCCGTCGAAATGGCGGCGGTCAATGGGTTCAGTGCAACCAGACCTCGGGCGGAAGGAGACCGAGAAAATATTTTATTGCGCATTACATCTTTCTGTGTTTGGCTCGGGAATAGTCCCATATAAAAATGTAATATGCTGCGGACGTTCATATAATTTCGAATGGGCTCACTTTTACACTGTGAAAAGCTGGAAATATCTTTTATCTTTCTTTCAAGTTGTAATTGTACGGAAATCTTTTACATCGGTTTAGATCAGAATATGAAAATCGAACGTTGGTTTGCTCTCCTTTTAAATTGTACGCACTGTAGCTTAAAGAAATATTTTAATAGTCATGCTTCTAGGTATTCCTATTCTTAATTCTCACTAATGGAACTCTCGAGAACATGCTTTTAATGTTTCTCGATTTCGTGTATCGTATGATTTTCGTCTCTCCATAAGTTGCATACAAAATTAGAGAGTCGAAATCGTCATAATAGAACACGAAACGTTTTTCGGAGTGTCTCGTGACCAGACACGTTACCAGGGCGAGACTGAACCGCCGTGTAAATTTCAATATTAGGGCGTAAATAAAGTACTTTATTTGTATAAACTACGGGTAACTTACGGTTTGTTAATTACCTATTTTAATTTAGCATTTGTTATCGTGGATAAAACAATTGAACAAAAATAAAATATTAGAGGACAAATAAGTTATTAAATGAAACGACCTTACTTTCATAGTCTCGATTTATTTTCTGAGAAATAAATTGAACTGCAAGTAACGTCCATTATATAATCAATAATATAAAGTCCAAAACAGGTCGTGAGTTTGTAATTATTTCTTTCTTTCAATTAAATAAACTTTTACAACGTTTCGACCGCCTCTGAGGCATCTCCTGACAAAAATTAATGTTACCATTTAATATGCCGTAAATGGGACAAAGAGTTCACACAAATCACAGAAACAAGGAATAAGGCATAAACTACACTAATACAGAGAATATTTACAACATGAGTACAGAGGACAAAACCACAGAATAAGTAGCAAAAATATAAAAGGTATATGCAGAGAAACAAAAATACAAAATGTCATTTAATATATATTTGTGTTGAACCTCGATGGGTTAATTATTGGTAGAATATTTCACTATAGTATATTGAGGTATAGGATATGAAAAGGTATAAACGAAGAAAACAAGATGACGTCGATAAAACAAAAAAGGTACAACATATTATGTAAAGGACAAATACCTTAAAAGTTAATATGAATTATTTTTTGGCTGGATGACGTAAGTAATATAATTTCTGTTCACCTTTTCTGGTTGCTGAAAATGAGTGTTAAGAACGATTCATGAAAGAGTATTCCGCTTTTTTTCTGTGAGAGCGGCGATCCGCTACCGGGAGTCTGCGAGATCCGGGACGGCGGGCGGGCGGGCGGGGCGAGCGCCAGTGAGTTGGAGACGTCCCACTTACGCCAAGGCGGCGGAGTGCATGACCTTCCAGACAGCGGAGTGGAGAGCGCGGACTGGCTCCGCGCTGTAAATTCTGTCGGCGACAGGCGTGAAATACAGCGGCGGCACGCGCGCGCGGACAAACACCTAGATGGGAACGCTCTATCTGTTTTACGCCGCCGCTGTCTCTCGCACTTCATCGCGAGTGCAGGATTTCAACCCCGACGACGTTGGTCGCTCGTCGAATTGAGCGTTGCAAAACGAGAGGAATGGATCTATGAAAATAAACGTTGGATGTTCCCGTGGCGTTATTTGCGCGTTTGTGACGATAGGGCCAACCTCTATACTGAATATTGTTCCGTCGAATCCTTGAATGTTAGCCATTTCATCTTCTTTTAATGTTTTCCCATTTTCATCCTATAAATTGCGTCGAGGTTTCGGCCCTGAAGATAGTTGGATCGGTGTGATGTTGGGATGATAGGTATCGGATGACATTCTTCCTGGACAGACGTGAGGTCGAACATGTGTACGCTTCCGTAATGCCTATTTCACCAAACGCCTTATCCATCTATCGCGTCTCGGATGGAGTTAGATTCGTTGAAAATTAAGTCTCTATAAGTATCTTAATGTTTGCTGAGCGAATCATTCATGCTAGCTGAGCGAACGAAAAGGATCAAAAAGTTTTCTGTTTAAATAAAGTAGTCGGTAGATGGTACTCTTCTTTCTTTATTCGAAAGTTGCGGGCTGTCCATGGTTTCCCTCACTTGAATTTTGGTATATAAGTTTGAAAACATTTTAACACTCATGAGTATTCATTTTCAATTTTTTCGCTTAGCTAACATTATAAAGGAGAAAGTGATTGGTAATTTGTCGAGTTATTCCCTTATCATTTAATGTCCTAATCGTGAAGCTGTGTTCTCTACTACAGATAATAAGTACTTTCCATCACAATCGAAACACAGGAATATTGATAACAGGCGCCTTCATGAAAATGTGACTAACAACAAGATCATCCTGGATTGCATTGCGTAGGTGTAAGTAATTTTTTTTATCATCCTCTAGAAGTCAACGCATTATTATTGTGCGAAAATAAAACCATCAGATTTGCGGATAACAATTAAGAAATTCTTCACATTAGTTACTTGTCTGCCCACTAGTTGTGTGCTGTTTACGAACACTATCTGCGGAGGAAATGTGTAGGATAGTCATCGATTAACATGGCGGTTCATCAGGGAAGGATATATTTAGCCGACATCGCAAAGTACAGTTCGCTTTCACGTATAATCAAATGGTTGTTCAGAGGTATCAATGGAATGAAGGATCGCCGTGGTTTCATTCGAGGCGCGAGTGAAGTGGAAGCACGCGCGGTCGGCCAACGAGCGCGTCGAGCACGTCGTGCGTCGCGACCGCCACAACGCGCGCCAGCGGACGTGCAGCCAGTTAGTTGACATCTGTCGGCGGCAGCACGACCCAGAGGCGTGGCCAACTCCGCCTTTCGGCGTCCCTGACCGTCCCACGGTGACCAGCCAGCCTCCCTGCCCCTCGGGCGCCAGTGAAACACAGATGTCAGTGCAGCTAGGCGTCAATTAGCCTAAACGGGGGCAGGGTTTGTGTAAGGGGAGCTGCCTCTTGACTTCCCTCGCCGTAACGGCAAAACCTCCTTTCACTGCCGTAATGTACTTCTGTGGACGGCGGAGCGGGCGCTATTCGGACGCATCGGTGCGGCGGAACACAACGCGTCGAAGTTGGCGAAGAACGAAGGGCGCGCGGCGGGAACCGGATTGCGCGGCCGTGCACGCGGCTTGTCACTGAAAGCGCGTTGCTCCCTTTCTTTGACAGGCCTCGGCGGCGCGAAAGAAGTGCCCCGTGCAGAAGGGCATCGTGCACGGAGGCGACCGGGGTACCCCCGTTGTCCCTTGGGCTGGGGGAGGCACCTAACCGGGGTGGCGAGGGACCGCGGATCACGGCGGGTTGCGTTGAGGGGGCGGCGTGTGTTGATTTAAGTTAATTAGTTTGTTTAATTTGGTTAAGGGTATTCGATACGGATCGGCAGCGGACAGAAATTAATGAAATCGTTTTGCGTGGATTTTGGTTTTACTAGAACCACTCTTTGAGAAACTCGGATTTTTCTACTTTAGCGTAGTCTTTGATTTTAAATGAAGTTTTAGTGGCTTCTGCGGTCTCTTAGCGATAATTGGTGATCAGAACAGCAGTCGAAAATATTACTAATTGATTACGATACATTACATTTTCATTGAATTACTTTAATTCTCGAAATAAATACGTAAACAAAATGGTCTAAATTGTTCGTTTGTCTCCGTAATGTCAACTGTATTATGCGTCATCACTCCTACGAACACGCTTACCTGATTCAGTTCATTCTGTCTGTTATTTGAAATGTAAGTTAATATCTTATCTGAAGCATCTTACGAGAAATGTGAATTAGTTTCAGACGAATAGAAAGACGGTTTTAATTTTGAGCGCTTTCGAGCGAGTAATACGCTTTTGAATTGGACGTAGGGGCGCGCCCTGGGACTTCGCCGGGAAAGGGCGCTAGGGCAAATGGGGACTGGCCTTCTCATCGACGAGCGGTGACCGCGCGTGTCATTCGCTGCCCGTCGATCTCACGGTGCGCCCAAGTTCTGTTCCCCGCATGCCCCCACCTCAACACGATACTGTTGCTGCTGCTACTGCTGTTGCCCTGATGGCGCTCTCCGGCCTGTCCGAGCGCCCGACGGCTGCTGTCGACCGACCAACTTCCGTGCTCGTCTCCCCACGGCCTAATGCGAAAATGATCCCCGCATGCTGTCCGTTTCGCTCGTTTGCCCCTTTCCCACATCTCTTAAAAAACGTGTGACGTCTTTCTCCCGGCGCGCACTGACATGATGAAAAGAAGAATGACTTAAGAAGTCGACGAGCACTGCTAACATTATCTTTCAATTTGGGCTTTGTTCAGTCGACTAGCGTCTAACGTTTACCTTCTTCGTTTTTTCCTTTTCCTGCATCGCACAGTGTGTCGGATGACAGTGACTCGAACTCACAAATGAAGATGATCATCTCGAGTCGCTCGCGCCGCCATTACATGAATTAGATATATTGCGTTAGTGCGGCGCCGCAGAGATTACCATACGAAGAGAAGCGCTGTGACGAAAGGGTGCGTCTCCCCAGCTGCGCTTCACTAATTGACATTGAACGAGACCAAACGTGCCGTAATCTGCGCCATAAAGCGTCACGCATAAATGACGCCCTTCTTCTCATTCCACGAATGTGCAGTTGCACCAAAAGTAAATTATTGTTGTAGTAAATACACGGCTCCGTAGTAAAGTTGCTATTCTTTCGTGATGGTTATGATAAATTTATAATGTTTCTTTTCGTCGTCTGAACATAATTGTATAATGGGTATGATGTCGAGGAATAGTACTTACGTGTTTCTTCTTCGGAGTAGAATCCAATTTATGAAATTGTTTGAACATGCTTTGTCATGACACTTCTCCTGGTCTTCAACGTTTTCTACAAAAAGACAGAAATAATTTGCTTAGTATTCTTCGAGATCGTTCTTGATCATTTGTTACTTTGTTCCGTAATTTAAGATTAATTGAATAAATGACTCAGTTCCACGTCCAGTGGTGGTCCATTCTTAATCGTTCAGTTTCTTTTCTTCCACTCGATGCGTATCTCTTCTCGAGGAATTTTATATCTCAATTACGAAGCGTGCAATTTGTCGAGCAAGACCCGCGTTGCGTCTCGTCCCCGCTCCCCCTCCGACCCCGCGGTGCCCGGCCGAGCTTTTGTGGCCGGTCTATCGCGTCTGCGCGGTGCCAACGGCCCGCCTCATCTTCATTTATCACCCGTTATCTGGTCTTCACGTTAGACAGGGGCGACGGCGACGGAGGCGCGTGTCAGCTCGTGATACATATGTGCGGTGGCGGGTCGCGTCGGCCTCGCACGTCTCCGCACCACGTCACCAGTGTCCCAGCGACCCCTCGACTGTCGCTGGAGCAGGCGACGGATGAGCGAGGCGAGTGGCCGAAATGCACCTTCACTGCCGTCTAAACTACATGGTCGCCACCGTTGACGAAGATCCCTGTGCCATTTGACGAGGCTCCGGGCAATTTGCGGTTGCACAAGCTGTCCCCAGGAGGAAATATATGCGCGCCTTGTTTATTGTAAACGGTCGTATTTGTCAAATTAAATTTAATGGTCTGATGTGCTTGTCGGGATTGCCGTTCTAAAAACGAAGAAAAGAGTTAAAGGAATGGTCATCGCTCATTTCGAGCTGTCTACACGGGAAACACTGCGAACTTACGTAACAACGAATTTCTTGAGGAGTAATGTCTCGTCAGTTGTATTTCCGTGTAGTTCCAACTCTTTTCTCGCTTTTGAATGTAATGCTGAGGCTTCGATTTTCCTCCCCATGGCTTGATCATTGTCGAAAGCGTAGATAAAGTAATGCTTCTATGAAATGACGTGAGGGGGGTTATCGAAGACTGATAGGCGATTATCTCGTATAATTACTGGAGTAGTCTACATTCCCTGTATGGTGTTCACGTTCAGGGAATGGGATTGAGGGAGGGTCGCATCTTGTGAACAATTGATTGGAACGCCTGACGAAATGAAGCGCCGGTTTATAAAAATATATGAATCTCAAATGTTACAGGATTAAGTTTGATGAGGATCGTCTCTTGATTTCTGTGGATCAATTGATTGATTTGTTAAGCGCAATGGAAATGTTAAGTTCGCCAAAAGTTTACACTCATCGGCCACTTGCATCTATTGAACACTTTCATAGTACCGAAATAGGATGCATCAATTACTAATTCGACTGATAACTTCACATTTCGTTCACTTACATCAATGCATGTGTGTTCTGGAAAAATACTATTCAATTACTATTGAAGGAAAGGCTTAAATTTTGAGATTCGGATCTAGAATATAGTGCAATCCTATGATGATACGACTTTATTCGGCTTCTGATATTTCATTCAGTTAATGTGGGATGAATATAAGCCGTAAATAATTCTCTCAGGTTTTGCTCCCTCCATTACCGTTGAACTATTTGATAAACTAAATTTAGGGACATCGTCATTTGCGTGCGGTTATGGAATGTTTTTCTTCGACTTCATCTCTGTTGCTGACACAGCTTTCAAATTGGATCCAATTCGTAGATTTTTAAAATCTTCATATAATGAACATCGTATTTGGCAACTCTGGCGGTGTTCACTCAAACATTCAAACAAACCTCAGAACCTGATAAGCTTCCTTGCAAAATACAGTGAGTGAATGCTTTGGTAAAGGTTAGAATTGACTCTTTCAAAATCATCTGAATGTAATGAAAAGGGTTTACAGGTGCATCAATCTGCTTTGTGTTGCTATACAGTAGTACGATCGGTATTCTTCCATTTCAAGTCATGATCCGATATGTATAAACAAACATATCAACTCATTATGACACATGGTGGATGATGTGTTGTCGTGTGTGAACTGTATTCATCGCTAAGTTGTCGCTCGCTCGGTTTTTGTTTCCGTTGCTTGCTGGAAGACACTGAGCCTGGTTCGAAAGGCAGTCTATGACTGTCTTCACCAGTCCACTCGTAAATGTGATCACCTTATCAATCGATATGGCCGTCGAGTGCGGCGCGGCTTCTGGGATGCGATGCGCCACTTATCAGTCAATTAGTACGGGCTACAAGCAACTTCTTCCCACTTCCCGACCGAAAATATTTCCAGGCCCTTCGGAGAGGCTGCTTCGAAGCCGTAAAACACGAACAGATAGCATCACATTTTGAAACTCGTTTCATTTTATGACTCGAGTTTATTGTGTTATTGGGTATGGCGGCGGCCTGCGAGTTGCCAGTCCCCGCTCCACGCCTCGGTCAACAATTCGACTGCGGGGTGAGGCGGGGCGGCCTTGCGTCCACCCACCGCCCGCGCACGCACGCTGCCACCCCCCGCCCCGCGTAATTGATTTAATATCCGGGATGCGATTGGAAAACTCAACACGGGAAGTCGCTTTTAATCTTCGTTAGGAAACAAGTTCCATTCATGAAGCGAATATTGTGTAGTTTGTAATGGATGAATTAGTCGCGTATGTGTGTAACTGCAATCCCGGAACATTTGAAAATGCTGAGTAGATGTCTCACTGATACTTCTCGAGAATCGTGAAATAATATTTAAAGGGATGTGTAATTCCGAAACGCTTGACGAGGTACGTTGCGTCTGATATACAAAAGCAAATATCTGTCGATTAAAATAATAATTTGTTAGTGAGATGTTAGTGTTATTCAGCATTACGTGTTTATTGATTGAATGTTGTATTAAAACTGAGTCTTTTTCTATGGATCTAAAGTACTACAATATTTGTAATTTACGATTTGTTACTTTAACTATTAATTGCTTCAGTTTTTAATTGGTTAAGTATGTAGTTATTTGTATCAGTATATTTTGTTGTTAATGAATGTTTATTAGTAACGTACTTTAGCAACCCACGAAGAAGATTCTGGAATATATTCTGTTATGTGTGGTATGAAAGACTTTTCAATTGATACGAAATTGCGCCACGTGTTTCGATTTCATTCTGAAAATGATTGTGTGTCTATCACTGATTTCTGTATAGTTGATTCAATAGTAATTTTTTAAATCTTTTACGAATGCTTTAAAGAGAAGAAATCGTTTTATTTTATTCGAAATGACGAATGAAATATTGCTAATTCTCTAATTTAATACAGATTGGTTACATTGTGTTCAGGTTAATGGAACTGGTTTCAGATTGCCATGAAAATTAATAGTGGCTCAGTTATACAAAAACTGAACTGTTCCCTGAAATACTTCTCAAGCCAACACACGAGTTTCTTTTAATTAAAAAATATTCTTCGGGTGCTGTTACCCTACTAATAGTTATTTTTGCAACAATTAGATACACAACATATCACAAAAATCCAGCGCATCTTGCAAGAAAAGCTAGCAAGATGTTCATAAATATCTGCTGTAGGTTAGTCAACAAATAAGCCTTCAGACGGAAATCTACTTTGGTTCTGGGAAAGAATTGCGACGGAAAACTAAATATTGGTATAGGAACCGCATAACACTTCGAGGTATGTATTAATGAGTAGGGAGAAATCGCTGTAGTTCTTTTTTCTGATTGTAGTACTTGTAAATGGGAAATGTAGCTTGCTATTGAAGCTTATCTACATGGTGCGATAGGAAGTAAGAGGTGGGTGGTAGGCTATTGTTAGTAGGTGGACCGCTTAGCTGGATTTACCATCAACTTGACCCACGTGCAGGTGTTAGTAGGAGTAGATAGTAATAGAGTTATTGATACTAGCTGGAGGTGGATAGAGAAAGGAGGGTTAGCTTTTCAGTAGTCACAGCTGTATGAACTGGGACGTTAATGT
Organism: Laupala kohalensis; assembly: GCA_002313205.1. Lineage (NCBI taxonomy): Eukaryota > Metazoa > Arthropoda > Insecta > Orthoptera > Trigonidiidae > Laupala > Laupala kohalensis. Next base: position 281,168 of record NNCF01130869.1, on the reverse strand, counting down.
GCATAGCTACATTTTTTTGAACCGGGGATGACGTGATGAGCAAGCACGCTAAAACTTTAGCCACCAGAGGTGCATTGTAATTCCTGGGGAGACGCGGTTTGAGATGAGTGGAGGTCATCCTTCGAAGGGTTGGCAACTCCGCGACGGGATCCGGGCTCCAGCCGGATCCTTTGGACGACCGCCACCGCTGGATCCGAACGCTCTTAACTCCTTATCTTGTCGCTCATCACCTTTGCATTCTTCTGGTCGTTGCCTCGTATCTCTTCTCCGCGTCCCGACATCTATTCGCGGCCTCTCTTCCTCCTGTTTCACGACGGACATTCTTAGTCGTTCTTTGTCCTCTCGCTGTTGTCCCAATATACTAGTCTTCCCCCTCCTTTTCGCGCGAACACTCTCTCACTTTCGCCCCGCGTTCGCTTCTCTTCCCTCTTCCTTTGCCCCTTTCATCGAGGTTTGGCGGAGCTCACACCCTCGTTAATTCTCGCATCTGCCCTTTCGCTGTCTTCAACCCTAACCGACTTACTCGCCCCAGCCCTGGTGGGAGCTTTGGATGCCGCATGTGTGAGAGGGTGCAGCTGCTTATTTGAGATTCCAAACATTTTATCGATATCTGTATTGTCAACCTCGATTGACGTTTGTATTTATTCCTTTGTTTAAGTAAGCAGTTGGTTACTTATTCATGACTTGTACATCGGAAGCGTGATGCTTCGCGCTGCTGTGTAAATAGTAATTAGGAACAGATGAAAGATTATTTTTATAACTTTTGATATTTTTGTACAAACGTGTACTTTGTTCATTACACAAAGCGCCTGATTTACTGCACTTCGTTAATAGTGATTTCTTTAGTTATCATCCGACGAGCATATTTGTGTTTTATTCTAAGCTTTTAGAAATAATTAAAAGTATGTATATTTATTACCGTGAAATGTCAACATCAAACTAGAGAAAGTGATTGAAAGTTGTACCGAAAGCTAACTTTTTGTGCCAGTGGTACGGGTTCGAAGCCTGCGTGAGCTGCGGATACTCCTGTAATTACATCATTTCATTGTATCAATCTTATCATTTTTCATCGGAACTCCTATATCAGGTTGGCGTCTGCGAGGGCTTGAGACAGTAAAAAATTGTGATCGTAGGCGACCCAGCGTAACAGGAATGAAAAAGACTAAGAGTGAGTAATGGTGCATTGTTATTGGAAGACCATGTGCCTCTCTAACTGTTCACCATATTACGGTAATTTGAGGTTTGGTGGTGCAAACTTATTCAATTTAAAATAATTATTATATTTCGTTACAAATGATTTCTTTTTATTCGAATATTGTCTCCTTCCCTTGACAATCAGTCGTGTTACATAGGGCATCCTGTGATAATGTATACGTTTTATAGTCGCATGCTAATTCCAGCCTGATGATGATGTATGATGGGGATAGTTGGGTGATGGATGGTGGAGGAAATGAGGGGTGAAACCACACTCGGAAACATTCATGTCTGACGTGGGGTTCGAATCCGGACATTTCACATGGAAGCCTGTTCCTTAACGCTTCTTCGATACAATCACATTCACCTGTTACCATTGCGTCCTTGTAATGAGTGAAAAATGAATATATGCTCGGTATACATTACAGTATGCGAGTGCTTAATTCTGGTGGGAATCTGAGCAAAATTTTTCTCGTTGCTTCAATGCTCTGAGAATGTTCCACGGAAGTGAGTACCCTAGGATTGGATGTGAGATCCAAATTCAAAAGAATGATAAAATTACCTTCAAACCTTTGGATATGGCATGTCAACATGCTAGTTCGGATAATATAAGATTGGGATCTCACATTAACGGGTTAGGATATCGTATCCAAAAGTTCGGAGAAATGCTTTCCTTCCTCTGAATTTCGATCTCCTATCCAAACCTGTTCTCTACGTGTGGCCTTCGTCGTTCCTAGTGTTTTGGCCGTTGCCCTTGCAGCATCCGTGTCACTGGACAGGAAGGCGTCGCCGGAGTGCGATCTCACCCCTGAAGCATGCGACGCTCTGAGGCGCGCGATCCCCGCCGCCGCAACTTCCGCACTGGTCACATGGCGAGAGAAGGAGGGGCGTCGGGCGACGTGGCGCAGCTGCATAGCCCGGCACGACGTCGTCGCGTCGCCCCTCGCCCGCTCCCGACGCACCGGCCACCACCTAATTGACAGCGGACCAGTGGGCGGACGGACGGAGCTTCCGCTAGGGAGGCAGGCAGGGTGCGAACGCGGGTCGAACGGAACGCGGACGGAGCACTCCGGTGAGTGAGGACAAGATGATAAGAGGGGGGGGAGGCTTAAACCGATGCTATGTGGACGTAACGCTTCGAACTTGGGGAAAAATGAAAGCGACAAGAAAGTCGAGGAAGACAGGTTGAAGCAGCGAAGGTATGAAAAGCAGATCGGAAGCACAGATGAGTGGGATGGAATTTGAGAAACGTGAGGGAGATTGGAGTGGCAGCGAGTGCAAACGACATAACGAGCCAAGTGGAGTCTGGAGAGATGTGAAGGCGTTTAAATCGTCAAGGTAGAGACGAAGGGCGAGGTTAAGTGGACGTCGGCCATCCAGAGAGTGAGGAAGGGTGAATCGGCGAAGCGAGCGAGGAAGGTGCGAGGGCGGGGAGGACGCGTCCCCGCGGCTGCGACGCTTCATGCGCCTCGGCGACGACGACGGCGCGCTCTCCCGAGAATGTGTGGTATGTCGGCACACGGTGCTCCGATTGTTCACCATTGTCATCTTTCAACTTGCACCGTCCGCCCCTTGGAAGCTCCGTCCCCGCCTCGCCGCCTCCGCAGCTCGCCCTTGTGCGCCTGCCCCCGTTCCCGCCTCCGCCCGCTGCAAACGACCAGGGGCTCTGCGCTCGGATGCGCGGCGACATTCCTCGTCTATCATGGTCTGGCGCGGCGCGAGTGAGGGCGCGGCGCACGATCATTCTTATAAAAGTATGTCTTTTATTGCGGGCTTTTTGAAACAAAATTACAGGGGCTATTGTCCGCGGAGTGGAGGTGCCGCGACATGACACATTGCAGGGAGGGGTCTGCGAGATGGAACGAACACACGACGAGTATGGTTATTCCACAATTCACTGGGGTAATGTTCCTACGACACAAGTAAAGATGTGTCCCTGGGGATTTAGCTGGACAGTACGAAATGCGTTTGCTTTCTTTTTAGAATATGAGGTAGAGTACCGTGGAATAATCTTTACCCGACACGAGTGGTGTTTACAAGCATTAGCAACTAGGACTATAGTGTTTCGTGCTCAATTGACCCTCATCGGTTCCACACAAGTGTCGGTCCGATACCTACGTATATAGAGAACTCCTCCTTTGACTAGTTCCTTCTCTCAAATATGTTATGTCGTAGATGACTGGTACCTTGTCACTACGGTGGAAATGAAATAATTAATAACGTGGAAGTTGTAGCGGCGAATCGAGGTTAGATGTATAAGTGATGAGTGGATGATTAATCAGGCTGATGGCGTCGTGAGGTGGCTGACAACAAGGACGCTTAGGTGAGACGTTCTCGGAGAGGTGACACTCCCGTGACAGCAGGTGCGCTTGTAGTTGCGGCGCTACCGTGTCGCTGGCGTTCACGCAACACAGCCATCGACGAGGCGTGCGTGGCCGGCAGCTTTATATATAGTGCGCGCTCGCCTCCGGATGGCGAGAGACCTCAAGAGGGAATTTATTCCTCGGATAGCGAACGAGGAATGCCACCCGCCTCTCCGCCGCTCCCGCGTCTTCTCCTTACTGTAGACACTTCTTTTCTTTTCTGCCTCTGTCCATTCTTCAAGAAGAAAACAAGCAGTTAGTTGTCGTTGCTAAAACAGAGCTGCCTGCTGAGTTGTTGCAGCTGGTCTTATTCTTGTCGCGGCCCCGGGCGCTGGCGGTGGAGAAAGCGCCACTTGTATCGCACGACAAAACAACCCTTGCCGCGCGCCGATCGTTTGTTTGTATTGGAAAAGCGTGGAAGAGTGTCGTGCCTTGCTCAGTTTAACATTCTGCTTGATTAGTTCTTTTTCTTTTGGATGGCGGTGTTGGGCGTCTGTAGTAGCTGCTTCGTCTGAGACTCAAGTGGTTCTTGGCGTGAACCCGTCCATACTCGAGAGGCCCTCCTTATAAAGACGTTTTTCACTGATTACATGCAATGTGTTAGGAAAGAAATCCGGTCATTAAAATTCGTAAAATGGGTGTAATAGATCGGTTTTGAAAACTTCGCGATGTTTTTGGTCGAAACGAGTATTGGATTCTTATTGTTGACATCTATTGGGGAGCTTTTATTCTGGACAACCTGTAGAGGTAAGTCTTATCTTCGGTGTTCGGCTTTTCTTTCTAGATGTAATCAGTAACCAGCGAAATCTACGGATCTACGAAATCTAATACTTCCATGGATGAATAATAAGCATCATATTTGTGGATTTCGCACGGCGGTGGTTCGCCTTATCGCCTGCTCCTGCGATCTTTCGTCCTCGCGAGTCATAGCACACGTTCGTCTTTTTAGCGCAGTTCAGGGAATGGCTTCTCATTTCAACTCCTTCGCTCGGGACTGCTACTGCAACTCGCAATTCAAAAGTTCTGCAAGGTTGCAATTTTTCTTGTTCTCTCGTTCGTGCACATACGGGCATGCGTATCTTCGAATTGCTTCACGCTAGCATTTACTCGGCAATCCAATTCTTCTCGTTAACGTGTCACTGCAGTCAGTGGGAAGCGGAATTGTTAAATACGCTTGTTTTCAGACAAACTCTTCGAAGCATTCTTGTGTTCGCTCTTTCTGGCGCGGCGATTTCTTATTTTATTCGCCCTGTTAAAGTGTCCGCTCTGCAAACTCGTTGCGGAGCGATCGGTAGTAAGTTGTTTCAAGCGATCTCTTTCTCCTCGATTACGTGTATAATTGTCGAGTGGTGCGTCCGCTGTCAATTGGTGGAGAGCTGCTACAAAAATTATGAGCGGTCAAAGACGTCGTGACTTTTGTATGGACACATTTCTCATTTCATTCGTGATGTATGCGCAGGCATTGTGCTATTCAAATGTAACGTTTTTCCTCCGAGTCTGTATTTCGCGTGTAATTTTATTTCCTCGGCGTTTGAAGCGCGTTCCCTTCCCCCGCAATCGCCACCTTGGCTTCAGCAGCTTCTGCTCCGGCTCGTTGGCGCAGTGGAGCGTTCGCACGCAACCAGCAGCGAACGGCGGGCGCGCCGGGCGGCTGCTCGTTTGTGGGGCAGGCGCGGGAGGGCTTCGCGCATGGGCGCACGGACGCGCTGGCGGCTGCTGCTGCGACCAGGGTGCGGCGGACGCCCGCCGTTTGGTATGCGCTGCCTCCGCCTGTCCTTCCCCTCGCCTCACTCTGGTGAACTTGACCGGAAAGGAGTCAGTCGAACGCTTTCGCAAAGCGAGAGCGAACGATTCGCTAATTACGTTAATTAATGTCGGCAGTCGGCGTGCTCTCGCAATGTTCTCGACGAGCAGTCTCACGTGGTAAACGCGGAGAGGCGTCCAGCTAACGCGGCGGCGGTTCGTCCTCTTGCCAGCCCCCGCGCGCGCTTTTTCCGGTGTCGCGGTCACCCCCGCTGCGAACCACTCAGTCGCCTCTCCTCCCCGTCCTCCCCCTATCATCCCTCCCCCCCACATCATCCGACCGCCGCCGCTGCAGAGTTTCAAAGCGCGCAACGGCGGCGTGGGGCGCGCTGTGCACCGGCCAGCGGGATTCCTCACACTCATAGCGCTGGAACAATTTTGATTCCGTACCGACGTGTACAAATATGACCTCCGTAGAATGCGCAGCCGGGATTTAGTAATAACCGCTTTGATGTGTTATTCTATTTCGGTATTGCTCGGGCGCGTGGCCGGCCGGCCGGCGGGGCGGTGGGCGGCGCTTCACGCGTTATTATTACTTCGGTCCCCTGCTTGACTGGTCGTGGGTGCGCCCGGCGATAGAAATCAGCGGGTGTCGGTGACGTGGAGCACATCGCGTTCCACTAGCTCACTTATGACCCTTTCTAACATTTCGATATTGAAGGGAATCTAGTATTTTTTTAAATGACTTTGTACAATTAAATGCTGGCGCATATTGAGTGTCGCTTGGAATTAGGAATTTTCTTATCCCCTAACAGATATTGTTAGATGCTACCTGAATGCACAATTGTCCGCTTATTATTATCATAACTTCTAAAATAGTGTTGTTACCATGTGAACCGATTTGTTCGTTTTATATTCACATTTTAAACACGCATTACGATTCACGTGTTTCGGTGGGAATCAATTTGCCACAAAGATTGTGTGGTATACTATAGACCACAAATTCAAGTAAATGATATAATTTATGAGAAATGAAGACTGTCGTGGGAAAGAGAAGTAAGCAGCGTGATGCTTCAAGTTCAACTTTATTATTTCGATAGTTTCATCGCAGTTTTGAGCAGAGCGTTGAAAACCAATGATTCCGAAACTGAAAAACGTGAATGCACTTCGTTACGCGAGAGGCCTCGGGCGCAGTTCGTCGAGTCGAAGTCTCGTTCGGGAACCCGCGAGCGTTCCGTGCGGCGGGCGCTGCGTGCTGTCGCGCCAGGGACAGAGGGGTTGGCGCGCGCCACCTCCCACGTAAGACGGACAGTTCGCGCTCCCAAGAGTTCCCCGGGGACACAATCGAAAACAATACGAGCGCGGAGCATATCGAACCCCTCGCTCCAAGTCATTCGCTTCAATTGGCGAGTATGAATGTCGGAAGCTTCGATTCGGAAGCGGCTGCATGTGGGGGAGCGTGTGGGGCGCGTGGGTGGGACACTTCGCGCGAATATAACTCCGTGCCTGGGAGGGAGAAGCGTCTGAGACACGAAACGGCAGGCGCCAGAAGTAAAAGACAATTGTTTGCCTGCGCCCTTGTCTTCGTAATTTTCCCCGGTTCCGTAGTTATCGCTTCCCCTCCCGTCGCCCGCTGCGCGCTCCCTTCTCTTAGACGCGGCGCCTCCGAGATTTTAATAAGAAGTCGCGAGCGAGTGAGCTGTGGAGAAGGGAAGGAGCGCGGGCTTCGTGGGTGGGGAGCGAGGAGCGGGCCTTTTGTGTCTGTCAGTACTTCTTGCACAGTAGCCCAGTTTACTCAACTTGTCCCCGAGTATGCGAGAAGCGGTGTCGTAACAAAGTGCGGAATCCGTGGATCTAACTAATCAACACATTAACTAGGGTGTATTCTCGTCGCTGTACCCTATCGCTTTCAAACGATCCCGCCACTTGGAAAATTCAGCGAGGCTGGAAGGCGGCGCCCGACAAAGAAAGTAGTCTTCTCGGAGCAGGAAAGTGAAGGAACCGCATGGAGACAGGCGACGGGGAATTGTGTGCAGGAAGGAGAAAGACGCGTGCACTTCCGACGCCACTGGTTTGAAACCTGATTGGCGTGGTTCTGCTATGATGCAGGGAGGGAGGCTTCGGAACGCCAACGACGAAGGTGTTAGTTCATCGACGTACTCCAGGGAGCATCGTGTGCGGGGAAGCAAGGGTTGTATTTGCGATGTCGATTCTGGTCATTTTTTACCTTTTTAGGAAATATCATCAGATGCTGCATACAAGTAACAATGAAAATAAATGAGAAACCGTTTGACTCTATTTTTGACTAACTTAGTACTCCAAACCAGAATCAATCAAAATACCAGTTACAAAGCAAATTAAATTATTCTAACCTAATCAAAAAATAATATATGCAAAATTTTAATCAAAAATTAAATTATATTCATGTACTTTCTGCGTCAATCTGCAAATTGAAAGCATACTTGTCGCAAAGTAAAAATATACTTTTAATATGTTATTCATACTGTTTGGTTTCAAAAAGCATCCTGTTAAATGATGTTCTCATTATAGACTTCAAAAGGAGTTTTTTCATACATCGTCATATCTTTCTGCAATGTCTAATTACTGGACTTTCCCCCTCATTATTATTATTATTATTATTATTATTATTATTATTATTATTATTATTATTACGTGAATAATAGTTATTGATTCAAAATACAATAGTTTTAAAAATATGATTTCTGGTGCTTTTGTTTAACTTTCTTCGCATAAAATAGTATACCATCATTCGTAAGCTTGGAACTTGTGGACGTTCTGATAAGTAATGAAGTAATTACGTGGATAAATATGAATCTCATCCGAAGCGAGGAGTTTAAAACTTCGAATCCGCATCGCTAGTTGACTCGTGTGCGTTTTCCCGGGGGAGTCGAGGGGAAGCTGCATGGACTGGGGGGGCGGGGTGGTTACGCTGCGCCACCGACACCTCTTCCGCCCACAAATTGCGTTTGATACGCGTTCCGTTTATTTGTGTCGGCCCTTGCCATTAGTTTGTTGCCACCAGTTTTTCGCGGCGACCAGTCCTATTCTTTTTATAGCTGCTGTTTTAGTTAATTGTTCATTCCCATACAGTAGTGCTTTGCTTCCAAAGGTCTACACTGTAACTTGACCTTTTTTTCCCCTTCATTTATTGAAACCCAATACCTCGGCTTGTTAGCTATTACTTGGGGTATGAATCTTAATATCTTTCCTTTTATTGTTCGTGTCAAAAATTGAACTACAAATCACTTTCTGAAAAATCCGCTTTGGTTCCCAATACCCTGAAGAAAAAAAATATAACTTGACCTGCGTGATCTTTTGGATTAAAGGTTCTTTTATTGCTCTGAAGACGACACATAAAATATGTTTTTATTGGTCATTTACACTTTGTGAAAGGAAAGTATTACACACTTCGGGTACTTTTCGTTACTCTTCCCTATGTTTGATGTGCTCACATCCATGATTTTGTTCCCTCCATTTCTGTGAAAGAAAGTTTTTGGCAACTGAAGTCAGGAACCTTTCTAAAAACAAACTTTTATGTAACAAGCCATGTACTTAAACGAATAAAATAAGTTTTTTATTAAGGTAATGCAATGCTAAAAGCTAATATCTCCATTCACAATTCACATTAGTATATCCAAATAAATTTAAACGTACTTAATATCTCTATCGCTGAAAATGATTTAATATTTTATGTTACTTGTCTTCCAAATGCTAGTCGCGAGAACTGTAAAGAAAATTAATACTTCGGCAAGTACTTCCCAACAAATCACTGTCCAATTGCGTAGGGTATCTACTCTTGTGTAATCTTTCGTCCTGTTTGCGTCACTGGTGCTAATCGCTTCACTCTCTTTATTTTTTATTTTCGCGAAAAAGTTATTACGTCCCGCTACACCATGCCATCGATTACATTCTCTGTGAGATGTCATGCATTGAACATTCTAAACGGAAATGCTCGAAATCTTAGGATAAATTTCCATATACGGACAAGGAGCGATTTCATTTATTCTTACTGTAACGTTACTCAAAATTCTCGAATCCGAGTCCGAAATAAAGTGCTGGAAGGAAAAGAAAACTGGAAACCTCGAACTTTCACAAGGTGATGCAGTGTACTACGATCACAACAGAGTTTTCATGCTGTTTTTCAACCTGAACCAAGAACCTGTTTTTTTTTCGCAAACTGTATTTCTTTTCTTTTCCCTGTTTCAGGTCCGTCAGGGCGACTGGGCTTAAATTGTTTCAATTGACAGTTTGAACCATTGTCTGTCTCGTGCCGATGACATTTAATAGTCTTCCATCGCCAGATTTTTAAACTTGAAATTAGTATTGTCTTAAATGGAGAAAGTTACGTTTTTTGATCCGCTTCATAGCTAAGAAAAAAACAAAACATATCAAATGGAAATATGAACGCAATGGTGTCATGATTTAATTATCTTACGCGGCATTTAAGAGAATAATATTCAAGAAGAACTGCGGAAAATACTATTCT
>NNCF01130869.1:202228-271157 GCA_002313205.1 Laupala kohalensis | reverse complement strand
AGTCAATGCGGATATGATACCTTAAAGTCATTGCGACAGCGGTGGTCTGGTGGCAGCGTCATCGCTTCCACGATCTTGCTGAAGGGAATAGTGAGGGTTCGAACCCTGCTCGGCCGAACTAGTTCAGGTTTTCAGCTGGGGTTTCCCTCACCTACTCCTGACAAACGTCGGCTCAGTACCAGAAATTACCCGACAACCCTACCTCTCTCCTTCCCCCAAAGTCCAGTGGTAGGTGGAAGAGAAGGCCTAGTGGCCTGACCCTCCCCAAAAGGCGTAAAATAAATCAATCCTTATAATATATAAATGCGTAACTCGGAAGCGTGTCGGTTTGTTACTTAAACCGATTAAACCACTGAACCGGTCTTGATGAAATTTGGCAAGGATATAGGTAAGATGTCCAGAATGAACATTCGTTAATTTTTATTTAAAAAATGCATGAAAAGAATGATAGAAAATGATTTTGACCATAAATGTCGCTGAAATGGGAAAAAAGAGAGGTATATTCGCTTACGCCGCCTAAGCGGTTAAAGATAGGTGATAACTATGAATGGCACTATTGTTCGCATCAAATAGTTCTACAAAAAAGTGTGCGACAGCAAACATCTATCGACAAAGGTTTACCCTGATTATTGAAAAAAAAAACGTTATTAAAATAGTAGTGTTAAAATACGTAAATTTATGAGAATAATTTAAGAAGGAAAAAATCAATCTTCATCAAATTTAATGAATTATTTGCTTTGTGCATTGAACAAAGATAAAATCCGCCTTTAAATCGTAAAATTTCAACAAATAGTTTAGATTTTACAAGAATTTTAATGAAATGAAGCAGATGCATCATGCATCGGAAGCGAAAATTCGAACGGTGCGACTTTTGTAGTAAATTAGTATTATGAATTTGAAAAATTAGGATGCTGAACATGTTTTCAAAAACCAACAAGTAATAGTATTTTGATCTTACACAATAGATAGACTTTTTTCCTGAGTAAAAGAAGATATGAAGACTCCCGAGCAACGCAGGATAATCAGCTAGTAAATAAATAACTTGCGGACGCAGTGGAATTTCTTATGGGGCCATCCGCCACCTGAGTCGTGATGCTGCGATGGCGGCTCCCGTGCGTGCGCCTGTCTGTACGCCCGCCTGCTCGACACTGGCGCATCCATTAACTCGACGGGATCTCCAGTCGACGCCTATTAGACGCTCTTCAACGCGGCACAATCGCCGCCGGTTTCGATGGGGACGGGGGAAACTTTATTTGTTACGAGGAGCGGCGCGCCGCGCGATTTATGGACGTGCCACTGTCGCTGCGGAGAGTGAACCGGCTAAATTAATTCGCACATGGCGGCGCGTAACACTTTATTCTACATTTTTTCCCCCCCCCCCCACTCTTTTTTTAGAAAACCGGTAACTTGATGTTTGTTACAAGAGTGAAGTAGTACCCTACCAAAGAAACGAGTCGTTCCAAAATTAAATTAGACTCTTCAGTGTTTTAGTGAATTGAATTAAGGTTACGAAGTTATTGGTTTTCAAGATGACGAGAGTAAATCTTTGCGAGTGTTTTTTCCGTTTCCGATGTATGGGAATTTATTTATCTCGTCTGGCTCGGTCATCAGGATAATTGTTCAGTTACAGGAACTCGTTTGAGTGGTCTCTTTTGCTAATGGCGTGGACGATGAAAATAATTTTCGAACTGTCTGTTCTGGAAGTAAACGCAAGTATTTTTATTATAACTGGCGTGATTGTATTGCATTGATTTGAGATGCAACAAAAATTTGCGTTGTGTGTCTAAGAAAATATTATTTATCTTTTTCATTAATTATTTTTACATCTGCAACAGAAATTACGCATATTATGCATCGTTGCATGGAGTGTTTGTAATATATCATTTGAACTAAAATTATGTGTTTCTTGCATCAATGTGTTACCGTGTTTTAAGTTCAAATTAATGAAACGAAGTAGGTGTATGATTTATGAAATTTTATGAAAAAAAAAAAAAACTGTTGGTAAAGTGTCATTGATATGAGTGTTAATAATGAAAAAAAGGAGAAATACTATCAGTGAAGTTTTCTTCCACTAAGATTCTGAAAAAAGTGAGCTGTCACTGGAGAAAAAATATGTAATATCGTTTCCTTTGATTATTTTATTGGTCTTCTCTGAAAATACAAAAATAAAATGATTGCGCGCCGTGCACTATGTATATCTAAAACGTTAAAATTAGTTTCCGCTGTCCGAGAGCAAGAAATGTAAATGTTACTTACCATTTTTAACAAAAGGTAATTTCGTAATATGATCATCGCACACTTCCTTGCGAGAGTAATGAGTCGCGTGTATGGTTGTCATCATCCCTGCGGAGTATGTCACTGTCCGTCTCCAGTAATGTTTGGAGATTACTGGGGAGTAATCGCCCATGTTATGGTAACTGACCTATCAAAATTCTTCGTGGCACCGGCGTACCGCTGCCATCTCGACACCCTCCCTATCGTCACGTCTGTCAGATGTCGAGCATTCTCGCAATTGCACGAGGTAAAATGATTATACCTGACTCAGCCGACCATATGAACGAAGGAATGTCGGGCGCGGGCTTCCGCGGACATATCTCGTGTTTGACAACAAAACCGCAAGTCAAGCTGCACATGCACGCATTGTAACGGAGTTGACACGTACAAATATCCACGACGCTTCAGTCTGTGTTATAAATGATCAGCAAGGATCGTGGCGCTATACGGACGACATGACGAGAAGTGACAAGTTGCTCCCGAATGTCGGCTGCCTGGGCACCCGTCGCTGGGCGCTGTCCGACGCGCCGGCTCTATGGACGTGCGTCCGCTATAAATCCACGCTCCCTTCGCGCGGCGCAGGCGCTCCCGCGTTTCTCGAAAGAATTCGAATCGCGGCTTCAGCCAGGCGCCCTACTCCTGTGAGAGCGCTTCGCCGAAGGGTTGAAGGGCGTCTGCAGAGACAGGGCGAGCGGGGCGGAAGCGGAGGTGAAGATCAGAACGCACGACCACCCACCTTGTCAACCCCTATAAACCAGTGGTAATTACGGACAGAGATTCGGAGGCAATTCAGCTTAGATAAGGGTAGTGTAGGTTGGGGCTGGGAGCCGGCCGCGTGTGTGTCTCTCTCTCCCCCCTCCCCCCCGACGCATCTCCCTCACTGGTCTCAGCCTGAAAAGCTCAGCGTTGCTTTCCTCATTATCTGCTCTCTGCTAGAGGAGCGTGGATTCACAACGAAAGTAATGGTTTCAGCTCAGTGAAGGATGTTATACATATGCGTCACAGATGATCCTTCTAGAAAAATACTCCGCGTTTCGGGAGGGTCGTTATAAATCCTTTGGTTTCCTTGTTAATACCAGCATTTGTTTAGAAACTCTGCAGAATTGTTTTAATGTTACGGAAGTAATTCCGATGTATTTTTATTGCGAAGTGTTAAGTATTTGTTCGTAATGAGATTCTGTAACGAAATCTTAGCCCTATTTCTTCTCGTTGTCTGAGTTACAATCTTGAAGCTAACATTTCGGAGATTAAAAACGAAGGGATGATGTGCTGCTCCACAGACTCAAACGTGCCGACAGCGTTGTTGGAAGTACGTCCGCCACTTGAGAGCGAGGCCGTGGCAAACGAAGAAGGCTCCTTTGCGAGGATCTTAACGCTTGTTGTCGCCGCTGCCTTTTTCTCCTCCAAGCCCCCTTCTGTCATTATCGCCGCTGCCTCCTACGCCTCCACCTGGCGAAGCTTCGCTTCTGCTGCCACTTCTTCGATTCGCCTCCTTTTCCATCACGAGAGCTGCTTCTCCGACGATACCTTGACAACCACTTCGCTTTGTACTTCCTCCTCCGTTGTCCTATCACACTTCTTCGTTACTGCATCTTTTCTTTTCTCCATCTTCCGTCAAGCCCTGCCGCAACCATCTCGGCCAACATAACCAACCAGCACTGACTCCACTGCTTTGCTCTCTCCCTCCCTATTCCTACACGCTGCACATCCATCGAGGGCTCTGGTGTGAGCCTCCGAATTACGCCGAGGGAAATGAAAAATTAGCCCAGAAACTGCTCGGAGGCGAGGGTCTAAAGAGAATTTTTACAGCGACCAAGTGGCAGTTGCGGTCCTGGTTTGAGGGTGATGACTCTATGTTAACGCTGAATACGACTTACAGAAACAATCATAGAAATAGTTCGTTTTTGTCGATCTATTTCAGTTCCGACAGTAGTTAAGGCACGCCACCTTTTCAGATTGAATTTCGTTTCGTGAATCCATTATGAGGTATCACTTTTAGGGGTATCTTAGGTTTTTTAATCGCCGATGGGGAAAGACAAAGTGAACGGAGATTTAATGTTTTATTTAGCTGCACGATAGTGTAATTTGTGTTTGTGAGAAGAATTTTTCCCGGCATACTCTTTATATCTTAATTGTTGTTTGCGTATGCGTGCACAATATCGTCTTATCGGATGGAGAAAAAGAGTTGAGCATTTCTTAACGAAAGGTAATATTCCGTAAACGCGTAGAAAATAGTGAACGAGCAATTTTAATACGGTCTTCTCTCTTTGCGTGTTCGTATGTTTATATTGCTCGGGGGGCAACAAATCGGACTGAGATTTATTTGTAGCGAGTGCGCGGCCAGTGGCGACGGGCCGGGGGTGGCACGGGCGGCGGACTGCCAACCGAGCTGTGGTGTAAGGATTAATATCGGTCGGCTTTGTGTGGTTAGCCCGGCACACCCTTTTGTTTCGCCTCACAAAACATGACAGTGGTTGTTCCAGCGTTGAAATCGCAGCCGACCAGTCAAACGGGAGGCGGGGACGCGGGCTACGGCGGAGCCGGGGTGAGACGCGGGGTGGCGATCGCGCGCGCGAGGGGGGGGCGTCCGCGGCGGCGGGTGTGCCGCAGCCCCGCGATGCCCGCGTTCGCTCTTTGTAACACTGAACGGTGTTCATTCATTATGACTTTTCCACCCGCGGGATTTTATTGTCCTGGCCGCGCCGGCCCCAACTATGCAATTTCCACATTCCTCCCGTGATTCACGGCCAGCGGGTGAAAATCGAAGCGAGGACCGAGCAAGGAAGAGCGCCTCGCACTTCTCGAATAAATTGTGAGCGGCGTCGGGGTTGCGTGCGGACGTCAGTCCAGGCACCCTCTTCCCACGGCGGCGCCGGGGCCCTCTCAGGCGCCGGCCGCTTTTCGAGAGCGGGACACTTCGCCGGAACCGCCCCCCCCCCTCCCGACCACACCCACGCGTCCAGCTCCAGCTGGGAGGCTGCCAGCGAAGCGGGAAGCGGGCCCGGGATTCAAAGTGCCTCCCAATAACAAACCCCACATTTCGACTTTTATTAGCGCTCCCTACGTTCTGCAACATCACGTTTAATTTCCCACAAAGAACTCGCAGAAGCCGCGCACAGAACCGCGCCAGTGTGCAGTAGTTCATGGGTATTATCGTTTCGGAAGTAATTAATAGCAGCGCGGCTATTTGCCCTATTTATAAGGTTTTTGTTCCTGAAAGTGATTTTAGTAGATGTGTCTCATTCTTTGTATCTGGGAGTTATGAAGGGAATTATTTCCAGCGGAGGACTTTGTTACCGAGATTCCTATTTCAGATTTATTGAACGATCTGCGGGGTGCTATAGCATTTTCGGCTCCCTCGTTCCACTTCTGCACGGATCCCCCTGCGGCGCGATGAGTTGCGACCTAGATAGGTGTTTTTCTTTATTAATTGAGGGTTATCGCGGTGTGTCTGCGAGGGCTGGTGCGGCGGCGGAAGGTCGGAGAGAGGCTTAAGTGGGGAGCGGAGGCGGAGTCTTGGAGTCGTTCGTCCCCTCACTGCGGTCAGCACCCGAACATAAATCCGCGATCCAACTGCTGCCCTGCAGATGTTATTAAGAACTAAGTGCGCGTTAAATATACTGTATCTCTGATCTCCGCTATCCAAGGCGGGAAAACAACCTCCACACACTGCTCGCTATGAGCTGGGAATCGTTTTTTGTTCGGGGAAGATCAGCGATCGCTTTCGCTGATACGGCTTACAAAGCGATCGTGTTTAAAATTGATAGTAATATTTTCCGTCTTGTATTCTGTCCGAAGCGTCATAAATACGCCTTTCTGTCGTGATTTAGTTACACCTTAAGTCGTAATTAAGCAGCCTCGCGTCATAATATATGGGGCATCCTATTTCATCAAGTGTGTGCAATAACCGTAAACATGTCGCGCGACCCGTTTGTTTAATAATTTTGATGCCGATAAGGGGTGTCAGCAGGAGCAGAGTCGGGCGGGACGGGGCGGGGCGCGGCGTGGAGGCGTCGGCGGAGCAACGCGCCCCGCCCACGCACGCATCAGCGACACCTTCGCTTTACGCCGCTATATCTCTTCGGTTCACGCGCAATAGAGCCTTTGGACGGCGACGGAGGCGTGTGTTCGATTTCGCCGAAAATGAAGAGATCTCACTCGTTTGTACGTGTCGAGGGAAACATGAAAAGCGACTTGGAATGTCGTTCGTTAGCAAAAGTAAGCGAATAGAATGTGCTACTGTAGTCGGCGTACGGCAGACGTCGCTGAAGGTTGTCCACGTGATTAGCGATAGCTTTGCATACCAATCAGGCCCGTTGCCATGAGTTTATTTCGGAAGCTGCCTCAACTTCTTGCCAAACTTGATGTTAACTTAAAAGTTGAATGTCCTTAAAATATTTTAATTATTCGAGTCATTTAATTCCTACTATTATTGAATTAATTAACAGGTGCTAAATTAACAACATTTTACACAGTAAAAGTATTTTCAATACTACTAATAAAATTTTTCAGGAGACCCCCCTCACCGACCTCCCCCTCTGACTACGTGTCTGATACCAATATACCTCATTTAATCTGCGACTGTTACAACTGGTTCGCATTGAGGCTTGCCACACACCATATGTTCTACTCCACTTGACATTTTTCGCGTGAGTACTCAGCTGTTGTGTGAGACACATGGATCATATTTCAAATTCCCACCATAAATAATCGTCGTATATTATAAATAATGAAGCTTATTTTATTTTTATCGTTGGAGCTGGTTGTGCTTTTAACCTATGTAACGATTCGACTAAGATCGATTCCTCGGAAACATATTTCACATACCGGTGATTCTCGTATGAGTCGCAGAGCGTATCGTACGCGTGTTCCCGCCGACACCGTCTGTGCATTCTCGATGCTTCAATTCCCACCCCTGTCGTCGGTTTCTTCCTCCGATGCACGCATTGATCGTCTTTTCGTCCCCGCGATATTTCCGTCGCGCTCGGTTAGTTGTCCGTGTCTTCCCGACACATCTCCGCGCGCCGTGTAAACAACGGCGCAACTGTCCGCGAGGCTCTGCGTTACACGGCGTGTGCTGCGCCCAGTAGCTTGTAACCCCGCGCGCGTCTCCACCGGTCTCCTCTCTCTCCCGTAATGACAGCTCTAGTCTGAAGTGTCTGGTCTTTCACACTGCGGAGGCCTCTTATCGCGATGCGACTGTTGTGGGCCGAACATGCCACGCCCCGCGCGGAGTCTTCTGCGTGACGAGGTTCCACTCGCTTACGACGACTTGCCACTTCGTGGTTCATAGAGCGACGACGCGGTCATCGGCTCGGCAGATCTGGACACGTCATTTTGACACGAAACATTTATTTTTGACGATTTATACGTTCGCAATTTCAAATTGCGAGGTGTTTCGAGGTTCCAAGATTTTTTATTTGACGTGAAAAGCTTTTTCGGTCACATCGTAGCCATAACTAAAAACATTATTATTAAATAACAGAAAACAAAATATATTGACCGATAGTCAGAAACTAGGAAACAAACTGAAACGTATATACCTCTCTGTAACTAGGTTTGTCGGAGTACGCTTATACTGCCCATTTTAAAATGTTAGACTCAGTGAAAGTCACTCTAATATACATGATTAACATAATTTATCGTACCTTTCATATACGGGACGTATGAGTCGTGAAGAACCGGAATCAGCGAAAGGGTGTAACACAGATTTAATAGTCTTGCATCTCGCTCGTCAATTCTCCGCAAATTTGGTGGAAATTTGAAATAAGTACCATCGCGGTGATAAATGATACCTCGTCGTGTCATTTACGACAAGCGGTGTCAACTTCCTTTCAGGGGAACATGAAGAACTGAGATTCTAGCACACAGAATAAGATCCTGACAACCTCCAACCCCTTCACGACGATTTACGCCGAAGAACTACGCTGGCCTACAGTGGCTCCGACCGAGCTCTTTCTGTGGACATATTACGAAATTAATTTTTAACACTTTTACTGTTGAGGGAAAATTTATGGATCGCAAAAATCTATATTTCAGATTGTGTATGGTTTATTTATTCCTTTAGTCAATTTGGTAATTGAAAAAAATGTCTTATCCGTAATTGAAGTGAGATGTATAGGGGTATTGCAAGTAATTTTACTATATATGTGCATTATACTCTATAAATAAATAAAATACGACTTTCACAATACATATTTATGGAGGAAGCCTTCGATCACGAGTCGAAACTTGGTGTATGGAAGAAACAGAATAAATGTATATTCTGATCGTCCAGAAATGGTACTGTAAGTAAGTTCTTGGGATAGTTCTCATTATATTATTGACTCCCGTATGCTGAGAGGTGTTTAATGCAGTCTGACCAATTAGAGCACTTTCGTGGCTGTGCAAGGGGAGTTGCGTGCCACTGTTCGCCGCCGTGCACTTGAGCTGGCGGCGATAGTACGGCCGTCCCGCGTGCCGTTGAGCCGCGTTTCTCCAGCCCATAAATTAGAGATACTTAAGTCCGCGAAGAAGTCGACGTTGGCCCCTCGACTCTGCGCATCCTACCTACGCCTCCGCGTGAATATATTAAGTTGGCAGAGGACAGTGTCATCCTGGAGGTGCTTATCCCTCTCCTCCCCATCCTGTTTTATCTTCTTATCCCCTCGACCAGAGCGGTCGTTAGAACGCGCGTATAAAATGTTTCAGACATCTACACACACTGAAGACGTCTGTTGATGTGAGGCTGTGCATACCGTTGTAATTTCGATGAGAGGTGTAATTCAGAGAATCATCTGCTAAGTCTCTAAGACTTTACGGGCATATTTGTTAGTTCCGAATTACCTATTCTGGTGCGGGGATGTAATTTGGATAAAACTACACGAATTGACTGTTTCCGTTCATAATATATTTGTAAGTCCGCCATATCGTTAAGAGTTTCATTGATAACAACTTCATTAATTTAGCAACATTTTACAATGGCTTTCTTACGGCAGCTTTCAGTAAATTTATCGCCTATGAAATGTGGTCACAGAAATGCAATACTTGGATCGCACCAAGCGGATCTATGGATCATCTTATCGCCACAATTGTTCTCGAAGCCCATTTACATTTTCATAATTCGGATGTCGCGAGAGAAAACTGGAATGTGTGGGGAATGTCGCTGGGAGCGGAGTGTATGGCCCAGTTATGGAGGCGTGATGTGTATCGTATTATGAAGAACACGACGAGCATCCGGCTGTTGTGNGGGGGGGGGGGTGCAGCCGCTTCGCCGCAGCCGCCGTGGCATCCGGTGTTCAACCGCCGTCGCCACCGGTTCGCGGACCGCCGCCTCCGAGATGCACGACGCCGGAAAAGCGAAGTGGACGGCCGGTGGCCCGGGTTGATTTGTGGGTGGCAGCCCTCTGCGTTGACAGCCCCCTTCAGACGGACCGAAGTTATGAATTCTTGCGGCGAATGCGCGGGACGGGGAGGGTGGGGAAACTGATGGGAGGGAATTTGGCGGAAGAGAAGCGCGCCATTCTTCGTTTCGGTGCGTCGCTTCGAGGATGATCCTCTTGTGTCGGGGTTTGCGTGCTCCACTCGTTCGCTTTGTCTTCACGCGGAGAACTAGAAAATCTTGCTTCGCGTTCCTGCGCAAAACATCTGGTATATTAAGCGTTCCTAATTTGTTTTTGTCACATTCTTATGTAATTGAGAAGTTCTTCGAATATTGTCCGTGGAGTAGGAACCTGTCCACCTTCTTGAATTGCCGATTAATTGGAGATGTTATCACTTCTGCCAATGAAGCTGTTGTGCGCGATCACGTCCTGATTGTGAATTCCTCGGTGATGGAATTCGGATTATTGGGACTGCAGGTTGCTTATTTGGACGAGGAAATGCATGCGCGCGTTGGTAAATTAATTACGGTCGATGCTATCGTGTTATCTCATTTTTTTCGTATAATTCAACGTGGTATTCTTAATAAGAAGGTATGTAATAATTAAGAAATGAATTGCGTCTGCCGACTTTTATTCGCCTTTTGCGTTCAGAAGAATGAAATTAAATTGATCCGTGATATCAGATGTTTGCAAAATAGGTAGAACTCTAAGAAAACAATTAAATGCGAACTGTTTTTAACGATACATTTATTTATTTTATTTAAATAAAATTGATTTAAATTATTGTTTCCTCTAATTTAATTATCGTCCTGGGTTGTATCTTTCGTTGTATTATTTTAGAATTGGATTTGTGTGTGGATTAAAGTTATCAAAACCACTCTTATATAACTCGAGTTTTGGAAGAGATCAGGTAAACGCTAGATTCGTATTTCCTACGTATCACAACACGCAAGATACGTCAGTTGATCTTTCTTTGCGTTATGGATGATCATTTTATGTTCCTTAATTTGAAAATCGTACTCCCCGTTTTTTCATTGATAGCGAATGCGTCGCTCGCCGCCCCTCGTGTCTTCACCCTTCTGCCGGTGGCGCTCGCTCCCCCGCCGGGGGCGGCCTCTTCTCCACCCCCATCCCCCTCAGCGGCGCATCATCATTCAAGGGGCGACGGCGGAGGCGGCGATGTAATGGGCGGACAAGCTGTTGGCTCTTCACCTAAAACAGTTTCTCCAGAACGAGCCGCTCACTCGCAAGTTTCGCGGAGTTACAATCTGGCCCACCCGTGCCCACGATTAAAACAACCTTGCGACGGCTCTCGCGTTGCCCACGACTGTTGCGGAGGTAGTGTGAGCGCCCTGGACGGAAGATTCTATCAAAATACGGGCCTTGCGGGTGTAAATATCGATGTTGTAGTGACTCTTATGCGGAACTGTTTTGAAATAAATTCCCACGTAATTTCTTGTGGGGTCGACAGAAAAAAATCTATCACGTGTGTTACAAATTTCATATAAAATAGAACAGTGCGAAATTTGCTTTGCCTTTTTGGACAACAAAGAAAGGTTTTCAACCAAACGTCTCAAAACTAACTCGAGTCAAACTAGACACTATTTTTTAAGTACATTGTTTCAGCTTAAACGGTCAAATTACTGTCGTAATTACTTTTTTATATAAAGAGAACAGATAAAATTATTGAAAGTTTCATAAATGATGGTGTGCTTGACAAGCCACTAGCACACTCATCCCAAGCTAATGCTCACGTGAACGCGGGTTTCGATGAACATGATTTGATTGCTCTATAGTTGTCGCTTAAGGTATCTCCTTGTCGGATTACTCCTTGGGTACTCTTTGAATCTTTTTTAAAGATTTTTTATTTTCTTTATTGATTCTTGGATTTGGCTTTCACCTTTCACCTCTAGTTCAGATGTGCTGTTATAATAGAGGTTTTAGTTCGCTTTTCTATTTCTATTTTGCTTGTACAACAAAAAAATAAATATTCACCATCAAAATAAATTCATCCACCCCATTACATTTTATTTTCTGCAAATCCTGCATCTACACTGCTGTACAATTAACGTAATTGTAAAAAGCTATTTTCTTAACAGCTGTTACAACGGGAAATGTAAATGTCTTGTTTCAGTAGCTCCGCTGTCTCTGAATACGAACAGACGTGACCTCGAAATACTCCGGAATTTTCACCATATCGATGTTAGGTTTATCTCGGTAACTCACGAAGCTCATTTACTTTTGCTGATGTGACTCTTGTTACTGACCCACATACGATTCATAAGAATTTTACAATTTTCTTAAGACATTACGTAAAAATAATGTGCACGTGTCATTACTCGAATAAAATATTTTTGGGTGTTTTTCTACCCACATAAATTGTTTGTTGACGCTCTCCATGTTTTTTATTGTTAAAACTTTTAGTAATATTCGCCTCGTTGTTTGTAATGAGTAGAATACAAATACTCTTTTTGTGAATGCTGGAAAATATGGGATGTCACGGTGGTGGTCGGTACACGAGACCTTCGCATGTCTCCATTAATGATTAGTGGAAGAAACTGAATTAAATCTGTCAGATAAAATTATTGGTTTTCTGATCACTTCGCTGAATCGAGTTCTATGTATATTTTGCTTGGGCCCAATCTTGTATACTTAACACCTTTCTGCCTTATGGATATTGTTATTCAATAAACTTGTCCAACGCGTGTTATAAGTATTAATTATTCGTAAAATGTATGTAAATGTCTCTCTAAATTTCTGTCGTTAAGGTTTTAGTATGGGTGCAGTCGTCATTCAATGGATCATGCCTAAAATAATTAATGGTGTTAAGGCAACGATGTTGAAAGATAAAGTAATTCAGTGAATCCCGTGGAGCAAATGTATGTTTGAGAATGGGAACGATTGAGAAACTGGAAGATGGTGTCAAGAAACGAGATACAATTTTTATGATAGATGCACTTGCCTCCTATTTCATAATTTTCACTTTTTGTTCTCTACTCGTACTGAAGGATTCGTTTTATTTCATCGTATTTATCTCGTGTGAGTAGCATGCAGTTAACTCAGATGCCACGATTTGAGTTTTAATAGTTGTTGACGCATGTTTGACTCGATGGAGGAATTCAATAAAATGTTGTTGTTTTTTGTTTTTTTAAAGAAAAAATTGAATAACCAATGAAGAATGCTGATCTCACTAGTAATTAGAAAACGCAATAAATTCGTGTCAGAAAATCTTTGCTTGGTAGGCAATTCAAAACTGTAATTGCTCGAGAAAGTGTGTTACTTGAAAATGTTAATGCAAATTTGAGACTCGGAATATCCTATGTCAACACATTGTAATAAATATCGTACTTTTGCACTTGTTTCGTGAACTTTTCACCGTATGGTTTCGAACAATTTTAATTTAATATTTTAATTATTTCATTCTTCAATCTTAACTCTATTATATATTAAATGTGTTGTATAATACAATCAAAGTCAATTCAAAAAGTAATAGAAAATGCATAAATTTTTGAACTTAGTTTTACTTCCAGAAGTAAGCCCAGTAAAATTAAATTAAGATGTTTTAGTAGTATTACAAGTTTTGGATTTCATGAGTCTAAACATAATATTATGTAGAAGATAACGTATTCGCTTTTTTTCACTTTTAACTGTGTAGTGCAATCACGAAAAAGGTTGTAGAAATGAAATGAACTTAGCTTTTAAATACAAATTAATTGAAACTAATTATTATTATTTTTTGCTTCGTAACGTATTCATAAGATTTTTAATAATCAACCCAAATATTTCTAATAAGCTAAGTACAACTGAGAATCAGGGTAACAAAAATATTACGTTGGTTCAAAGTGACGACATAAAGAATTAGCTAGAAATATGAAGGATAACCAAAATAAATGTATATGTGTTTAAAGTGAAAAGAATTGGAAGTTACTGAAGAATTTTAAGCCAAATACTTTTAAGAAATGGCAAATTCCAGAATGGTTGGTTGAATAGAAAAGAGGAGTTTCTGTTCAAATGGAGCTGTTTTTACATTTTTTTTTAAAATGTGTGTTTCCCCTCATTCGGTTATAGTACTTGGATAATGTCGTACTTGGACATATCTTGTTCAACAATATTTATTTTCCTGTTGAAGTATTTTGTGATTCTGAAAGGTGAGCGGATGGTGTGCATAACTGTAATACCGGTTTGACCGTATTTGATTGGGGATCAAAAGGGTTTCCCTGGACTGGTGGATAGCGACAAAATATTTCACATCTGAAGGGTATTTTTTCGAGAAATTTAAATATCAGTCTTTCCTGAGAAGCGCCAGGTAGTCCGCATTAGTAAATGTAGGTCAGATTAAACTACTAATTTAAGTGAATTATCAACATTTGTGTATTGGCCATGTAATTCACCAAAGAAACTTTGTAAATGTGCGAAATAACAGTGATTTCAGATGTTTTTTAACTTCTCCCGACTCATAACAGGAGACGTTTGGATTTCCTAGGTTTGGGACTTCTACCATAATATATATGAATATGAACTGCAACTAATCGTCTTTCTTAAAATATTATTTTGATTATTGAAGATGGTTCAAAGCAAGCTGACTTGGAAAAGGTGAATAATAATAATAATAATAATAAATTTATTGTCAAAAAACAGTACAAACTGCGTATGACCACGTGGAGGGAAAAAAACTAATTTATAATATGTAGCTAAATTCAAGTATTGAAAGAATTTAATATTGGCACCTACTCCGGAATTTAATTCTTTCTCCTCGCATGTACGTTAATGAAGGTTCTGCATTTCAAGCTATTGCGACACCTTATATTGTATATGTTTTCGAATTACGATTTTTAAAATTATGCTGGACACTTCACGTTTTGACCAATATTGTTTTGAATTATTCTTATAAATTTCTAAATTGAGCCGCGATGAAAAATAATTTGTGTGGACCTCGTAGACTCCACTAATATGATTGAATAGAAGCTCGAGGTAGAGATTAACGCGTTTCTTTTTTACAATTTTACTTCTGTTTCTTGTATTTATTTCAACTTTTTCGCATTACTTCTCTGTTCAACAAGGTTTTTTTCACGATACTCTTCACAAATTTCTTTCTTCCTCGTTTCTATCAATGCACCATTTCGTGGAGACAGTGCATGGAGACGTAACGCGTTGGTCACGAATAATTTTCCAATTTGACCATTGATGCGCGTCAAACGCGTCATTGGCGTGCGTTGGTGACGCCTTGGACAACGATGCATTTGACGCGGTGATGCGTTCCTCCAGCAACGCAGCCACCCGAGGCAACGGTCCTCGCACCCTCTCGCGGCTCTGCACCCCCTCTCCCCAGCCTCACGCTATTGCGTCGCGTTCTGCGGAATGCTAATAAATTGCGCCTTTTCCCCAGCTTTCTGTCGTGATAACAAAAGGGCCGGTACCGCGGCTGGACGCTCGGACCAGGAACATGGATGGCTTTTTTTCCGCTTTCGAGTGCAGTGAACGCTGGACCTTCCGTAAAGGATAGTGATTCTGTGATCTCTATGTATGTCCGATCTGATTTCACTTCTTTCTTTTCTTTTTGTGGAAGAATTCGGCGATTACTTCTCTCGCAGCCTGACTATTTTTATTGCGTTCACCTCTTACTTTCGTGCGATGTGGCAAGAATTAACGCGTTATTGTTCACTTTAGCAAGAATAAATTCCGTTATTCCCAGCAATACCAAAATCATTACCGTGAGTCGAAGCACCTTACAATATAACCGTCTTCGTATTGGACTCGTTCTTGCATCTCGATATTGGTTTTGCTCTAGTAATATTGATTTGCATGTAGGCATCCCCTCGATAACTAACAATTGGCCTTAAAAGTGAAATAGAAATAACGTTGAGGTATTTTTCGTCAATAATAAATAATAAGGGAAATAATTTAAAAAATTAGTGAAACAAATAATAAGCGGACTTGTAAAGTAATCACCGTAAAATAGTATTATCTTTTAGATAATGATGAGGTTAGTTCACCTGAGGTCAGTAGATGTCTGCCAACAAGTGAAAAATCTTTTTCACCGTAATTTAATGTAAGCGTCAGTATCCCTCACTTCAAATATTTTCAGTAATTTGGTAACTTTTAATATCACAAAACCTAGATAACTTTGGGTGTAAGATAATATCGAGTTATTTCTACACTTACTGGAAAGAGATTTTCTATAAGGTTTTAGGAAGTTATTTACTTACCTCGCAAGCCATTTCATTCATGTGTTCTTACTTAATGATTTGGACAAAAATTTGTTCCCGTTCATAACTGGGGATATCTCTGCTTAGCGTAATTTTTATCTTTTATGAAGGAATAAAAAAATGTAATTTTCGTGATAGTCTTGATTTTGGAGTGTATGTTGTCTGAATATTGTGTCACGACGTTTGTTTGGAAGAGGCGAAACCTCGAACTCAGAGGAATGTTAACTTTTTGCTAGGATATGAGTGTCATGAATATGATTTCATGCCAGACATGAAGATAAATTACACTTTTGATGACTGTCTTGGAGATGGGCCGTGCCTCGTTAGGATCCTTTTGCTGAAAGCTAGTTTTGTGAACATTAATGTCTAAGGTAAATCGCAAATGTGTTTCGTTCGTGTAACATTTTCCGTTTCCAATATTTTCTAGCTTGTCGTATCTATGACAACACTTGTGTGCCTCAGTCATAAAAACAAGGGGGTTCCAAAAATTATGAGGACTGAGTAGCGTTATTTTTACTTCCAAATTATTGTTTTAATTTAGCGGTGTATTATCTTAAGAAATTGGTCAAAAGGAAGAACAAAAACAGATCTTTATAACACGCCAACGTTTCGGATATATTTTATCCATCCTCAGGGCTTGTTGCACGATTTCTACAACATCAGCATTACTCGTCCTCATGTCCAATCTATACTGTGCACATCAGGTACATCCTGTTTACTTACTGCATCAAAAGAGGATGCAGACCCTCAAGCCCTGAACATGGAAATCATTAGAAACGCTGGCGAGTTACGTTGTGTTGTTTCTTTTTTCTTTTGCCCAATTCCTCAATATAATACTCCTGTACCACCTCTGGTCAAGGACTATACAACGTATAAATTTAATTCGTTGCCTCAACAAAGATTGTTCTACTTGTGTAAGTTTTATCCGATAATTCTCTATAAATGGGTAGTTCATTGCCGTATAATTTTTCAGTGCGAAAATGTAACTATAATATTTACTCTCGCTCTATATCGTCGAGATCTTGGAATCTGAATGGTCGCACACGGAACTACTGAGTGGGTTGTTGAACCCGTGACGGGCAACGAAGCTCTCGGGAGCAAAGTCGTAAAAAAAAGGTTGAAGCCCGCAACCTCGAAGTGCAGAAGGTCGTCTTGGGCATGGAAGAAGAAGTAGCCCTGTGGCTCCGATATGAAGTTGCTGAGGAATGTCGCGGCATCCGCCTCTTGCGTCTGCAAGTTGGAACAGAGTTTAAATGGACTCTTCGTTTACGTTGCTAACAGCAGAATGTAAATGAGTGTAAAAATTTCTTCAAACTGTCAGGCTTTCACTCTATTGTGAAATTCATTTGTAGCTCTTGCATGATTATTTTAGTACACATACTTTATATGCACGGAACATTATTTTGAATGTTTCAACTTTTCAGTAGAATTATGTCCTTCCTCTTAAGATTCAGAGAGCTAATTTTTATCCCTTATAACGCCGGTTGGCTTTCGAACTAATACTGTCATCTCATATTACCTTTGAGCTTCGGATAACCTTGTGAAAATCAATATTGTGATTGGTCTCTTTCTGCAACTCTCTTTGAGAGCGCTGATATGAGGAAAGGTAGAGCTCATCATTTGCCCTCCATTAATCGCAATTGCCCTCTTATTTTACTACCTAGTATTTTAGAAGCCGGGAGTGTTACAAATCTGACTGCGTTGAAAGTTCATGTAGTGAGAGGTTACTGGTTTGCGAAAACGTTGCTTACATTATATTTAATATTAATGTTGCGATCTAATTTTTTCGTTAGATCTACTAAAGTGATGGAAAGGAACGTACATTCGTGGCGAATCCAGTATTTTGCTACAGCAATGGTATCCGTGACGCCAACTCCCCCCCCCTTCTCTCTGAAGAGCTACAAGTCCTAGAAGACCGAGTGGGAGACTCCTGGGTGGGTGCAGGCTGCCGCCGGAGGCATGCGAGAAGTGGCCCACGGCAACCGGCTCCGTGGCCCATGACCGCGATATGAGACTTGAGCGGAATGCCACAAACTCCTGTCGCCGCTGCAGCCTCCGCCACGACCGGGTGCTTTGAGAAGTTCTTGTGCTGCCGCCGCCGCGCGCCTGTCCCCGGCGCTCGGAAGATAATTTAAAGCCGAGATTTCACTGGCTGTTTCGTGCCCCATCTCCGGCCCTGTATTAGCATGAGAGACAATCGCAATCTTTATGTTTATGATACTCCAATCTGCTACCTCTCTACACAATGGGGGCGGGAGAGAGGGAAAAGAAGAGGCGAAACTGGACCGAGAGGGAACCGCGCCTTTTTCTGGTGCTTTTGTTGGCTTTTTACCCGAACACGTACTGAGAGAGCGCCCCAACGCTTTAAAACAACGGGACGAGTTGCATTTCAAAGCTACTGTCTTGAAATGCAAGTTTCTCGATACCTCCATTCACTTGACGAATTAGACTGACGCCTCATGTGTAAGTGTTCTCGGAGACGATAGTAATTTGCGTTCTTCCTCTTTCTTGCGTTTTATATGTGTTTACTGAATTAACGTTGACACACCGTTGCGATGCGATTTCTTTAACAGTACGAATCGTTCGGTCGGTTTTTGTATCGGTCAATTCTTTCGTTCGATTTGTCG
The DNA here is from genome assembly GCA_002313205.1 of Laupala kohalensis. Taxonomy (NCBI): domain Eukaryota; kingdom Metazoa; phylum Arthropoda; class Insecta; order Orthoptera; family Trigonidiidae; genus Laupala; species Laupala kohalensis. Next base: position 252,689 of record NNCF01130869.1, on the reverse strand, counting down.
GTATTGGTGTATTCTTGCTTTTTCGCTCATTCACCGGAGTCTTCGTCTCTGTTTCCTCTGCAGTTCTTTTGTTATGCGTCATTGTCTCGTGCTTCTAAAATATTTTTTTCGGTAGTTATTATCTTGTGCAGTCTTCAGGCCGAAACGAAGCCAGAACATTGAATACTACAGAGGTATTTGAAGACTGCCAAGTTCCTGCCAGAAATTATTTGTGCTACATCTCGTTCATTGCACCCCTTTGAATAGTTTGTTAACATCAGTTATAAAACGATCTTTATTTTCTAAGTGAAGATTCCTTTCGTGAACGGTCGTACACCTTGTTCATATCTTCCTTCAATACTCTGTAGACGTTGCGATTTGCTTGGGTTCGTTCATTTGGTGAGAGAGGTCATCTCTTGCTTGTCAGTAGCTTCAGGAATGATTATGCGTATTTTGAGAGTCGTAATGTCTGTGCCTCAATATATTCTGTACTATCATGACTGGAATCTCTTGTGTCTAAATATTTCTGCAATTACATCTCCGCCTGGTTCGTCGGCTATTAATTATTGAACAAGACATAATATTCTTCATCGGTGCTTACGTAATTCTTTATTGCCACCTTTTATATATCCCCACTTAATTTCATTCGCTAAATGAAATTTAACTGATCAAAGATATACTTCGGGGGTAAATATTATGATTTCGAAAAATATAAAATTCTAAAGTCAAATTCCATCGATGTTCAGGTTTCATAAAATACCATCGGAAGTCATCCATTGAAAATCATTCTCGTTATGTAGCACTAATTTCCGCGATTCAACTTCTTTCAATAAGTGCAATAAGGATGGACCTCCTGTTACGACGCTGTCTTGTCTCCTTTTTCTCTGTTCGGTATCGTGCACTTCTGTATCGAGATACTCTTATCCAAATGGCGCCAGTAAACCTGGTTTGAATTAGCTCAGGGATACTAGTTACTGCCATATAGAACTGAAAAATGTGCCGTGGAAACGTTACAAGTTTCTTTTCTTTTAAGGGTAGTCTGCTTCAAGTAGTGAATCGATAATGTAGGTATCGTTCGACACAGTCGCGTTCGTTGTCTGTCGATCGACTCCAGCGCCCAAGCGGGACACATCACTTCACAGGCGATCGACCGCGCATCGGATCCGGATTGACGCTGGTGGCAGCGTTCCATTTCACGCTCATCGGCTGGGTGTAACAGGCTCTTCGTTTATTTAGCCTTAACGTCGTTTTTAAGATGTTTGTGTAAACAAGGAATTGTTGTTTAGAATGTAAGCACTCGGAGAAACGCGTGCGGAACTCATCAAGTAGAAGGCCGTGTTGACAGTTAATCAAATAGAAGTGGCATCCGAAGTGTAGCCCGTTGGCAACCCTTTGTTTTATGGGAACTCCAGCCTTTGGTAGAGAGCTCGCGTGTAGTTAAAATGGTTATTGCCATTCGCTACGATGTTTGTGTCGCTGTCTGACTCCGGAGCGGCTCCTGCCTGGCTAGACCGCCAAATGGGACACTTCACGCGGGCGTGGATGGCGGGGGCGTGGGGCGCCACCGGCTGCAAGCGGGGTCCCCCTCTCGCCGGCCCGTGGGCCGAGTCCACGAGCAGCCGGAGCTTTCCAAAATTATTTCCGGAAGCGTTCGTTTTGTCTCCGACAAATAAATATACGTTGACTGGGTTGCCTTCGAACACACTGTTCCTCCGTTTTCTCAGCCGCCTGCGTCGCCGCGGGCGCGCGCCGATGTTTGGGCAGTCGGCGCGGCATGGCCCAAGGGCTTGGCTTGGACTCTGCGGAGAGCTCCGCTCCGGCCGACTTCTCTTGGGGAAAGGATAAAATGTCGCCTGACATGTATGTTTGTTCTCGCTTATGCGGGACTGTAAATAGTTACGTGCAACATGCCACTTATTTGTCAGCGACCCAGCAGCGCTGTATCTTTCAGGGATGCTGCTTCTAACGCACTCATGAAGATCTTGTTTCTACTCCGAATTGCGGAAAATATTTTGATCGTATGTTTAAGAGGTTTTTAGCAGACATGTTTCTGTTCGATGATGTAGCAAAAGGTTTTTTTCCTCTTTCTTGTAAGGGATTTTTTTTTCATTCTTTCCTGATAAATATCAAAACTTTAGATACTAGTCTTGTTGAATGTTAATAATTATTTTTGAAAACGATTTCCCTCAAGTTATATGGTTTCTGCAATCTTGCTAATATTCACAGATTTCTTGTCTTGTTGTTGAGTTGTCATATATTCTAATAAATATTCTGACTTTAGCGAAACATAATTTGCCCGGACGCAATCAGTATCCCCAACTACCTGTTCTCTGATATTTTGTTTTGTTGGATTCAAAACAAAAACACAACTCTTGAGAAGCAGAAAAATGAATGCAATCATTCTGTTATTAACTTCTCCAGCTTATTGATACCGAATTTTCTGTTTGGAAGAAATGTCTCAAAAACTCATTTGAAGTGGAAATCTGCAAACAAGAAACCTGCTCATTCATTTTAACTACCAACAATTTTTCAATTCGCGTGTTAATTCACTGGTGACCTATAAACCAATAAATCGATTACCTCCTGCTCTTTCTTTAAAAATTAATTTATGTACATCGCTGTGAATTATCAGGTTGATAGTGACCAAAGGAAAATTTCAATCTGATCGTTCATCTTATTCAATACATCGAATACATGAATATATTAATTTAGATTAAGAGTATACTGGTTTCCGTTAATTTCGTGATGCCATTTTAAATCCACCTTTTTCTATTAATATTTTTTATGATATAAGTGGAAATCATAAGTCAAGCACGCGGCCAAAGTGTGGCCCGAACTCCTTCCGAAATGCTTTATCTCTTGTAATGAAAGTACTTTCTTTAAAACTTTGTTAATTTACCGTTTTTTATTTAATTTATTGCATCAATTAAATAATTGAACAAATTTAAAATATTTCAGGCAAATAAGTAGTAAGTTAATGAATAAATTTTTGGTAATAATTGTGGGACCCTTCCGAAATTCGTATCTGTCTACGGGCGTGTCTTGGCTAAATTTTTTGTATTGTGGAACTAGTAATAACACGTAGTTGTGTGTGAAGCAGCGGAGCGCCTTTAATAAACTGTGAAGATACATATATACGGACAAAATAACATTATTTCATTTCTTTTTTGTTAAAAATATTTGCAATATGTTAACATTTAATTGTTTGAAGAACATTGTAATAATTATTTTTTTAAATTGTATAAACCAATTGGAGTTTTTAAAATTGGACTATCATTTAAGTTTTTAATTGTTTGACCTCTAAGAATTTTTGCACTTTTCTATTATTTTCATTTAATTGTTTGTTTCATATTTTATTTACAAAACGGGGCAGTGTCTATGTAGTCAAGTTTCCCCCCTGGCCTTCAAGGAGATCTTAACAATCCTTCTAAAAAAATTAGAAAAACTATATATATTGAGCTCGAATGCATCAAACCCACGAGTTCTGTTCTAATATCTCCGTATATCACCTTCCCCGGTCTTTAGAAATAAAAGAAACCACCAATTTTTAGAAAAAAATATATTTAAAAGAAAAAAAATCCCCAATTTTTTTAAAATAAAGAATTCCCCAGTTTTTCGAAATAAAAAAAATCGTTTTCTGTGTCTCCAGGGAAGAAAAAGCTGTCGTCGGATCCCTCGTGCTGCCCGGTGTGCGGCGTGACGCTCCGCGCCGGCGAACTGGACACGCACTTCGTGCACGAGCTGGAGCGCCTGTACAAGCTGAGCGCGGGCAGCCGTGCGCGGCGGTTGGCGTTGGACGCGCGGCCGGGACCGTCGCTGGCGGCGAGCGGTCCCGGCGGCCCGGGTGGCGGAGGCGGCGGCGCGCCCGGCGGCCCGGGCCCCGCGGGCGGCCAGCGCCGCGACGCCGCCGGAGCCTCCGCGGACGGCACTCCCGAAGGCCGCTGGGATGTAAGTTACACACGCGCGCAGTTGCGTCATTCTGTGGACTTACAAATTGTAAGTGGGTGCAATCATTTACTCTTCTGTCGTTTTTAATACACTTTTCAAAACGCGGTGTGGACTAATATTTCGATGAAAAACATCATCTCTAGCGAGAAAAAGAATTTATTTTTGACAATGAAATGTTTTCCGAATCTTTAAATAGATATATTCCTTGGTAAACTTAGATTAATTTAAAAAAAATATTTTTATAGGCGACTACGGCATGGGTATACAGCCTAATGCTGCTCATGAACGGAGTCAAGCGAGTTCATACTTCGTTACGTGCTTCGTGTATCATGCTTTATTGTCACAAATTAGATATTCGTTACTAATTACTGTTATTCGTAAAACTGATATACAAAGTGATTTGACTTAATTTATCTTTCCAATGATTTATCGAACTACTGTAATGTAAGATGAATAAACGTGAGGGATAATAAACTAAATTATTCTCAAGAAAGAAGAAAGGGAACATCCCATCATTTCCGATCAAGGGTCCAAGGACAGTGGCGGATTTAATATTTATGAAAGAAGTTATTTAATAAATACGTACTGTTATCCATTTATTATTCCAAAATGAATTGCAGTAAAAATTCGAAATAAATAATTACAAAAGTATTAATAATATTCCCGTCTATAAAAAATCCGGCACTACCCGAAAGAAAATCAAAGAAAAACCCGGGCCGGGATGACTCGAGTATTCCTGAAATTGAATTCATTCGTTGTACAATTGTTACATTTTTGCGAAGAAGTATGAAATTGGTATTTAATGTGGAAATTTCATATTCTTATTTTGTAGCCATCAATTGATTAACCGGCAATTACAACCCTAGATCGCAACACAAGCGAAGGTTACGCTGAAATCCCGACTTCGTCACGACGACGAATGGTTGTAATTGTACGCCTTTATGCATTAAAAAACCACCACGCGCAAGTATGAGATATTGAGCCATTTTCTCTTATATTAATAAAAGAACATAAAACCTTAGGTTATTATATTGTTTTTTGTTTATAGAAAAATGTTACAGTACGTAAAAGGACCTTTGGGAAATATTTAAGTATGAAAATAATTTAGGAGCCGTAGTAAACATTGAACCTTAATATCGCAGTTTGCCAACTGCGTCGCTTAGTTCGTTTAGGCATAAAGGCGTCCATATAAGGGTTAATAGTTGTTTTCTTCGTTTCCGAGTAAAGATTCTCTTGTGTGAAAATTCAAAACGTAATCTTATTCCTTAAAATAAATATTCTTTTACAAAACCTGGGACTCCTGCTTTGATCACAGGGGTGTACAATCACGAAATGCTGTATGGTTGTGGAAGGCGAACGGGTGGTGTAATGGTTAACACCCCTGCGACCAAAGCTGAGGTCTCAGGTTCGATTCTCGGCTCGTCGCCACCTGACCAAAAATTGAAACATATCTTCTCGACGTGTAGGGTACACGGACGAAATATCTGCATCTACGTTTTTATATTTCTTGATCGGTTTTCGTGAGGAATCTCTCAAAACGCCTGTTTGGAATTCTGGAAAAGAGTAGTGCGTGAAACCGAATGGAATAACGAGATTAAGATGTTGAAGAGCGCTGGCAGGCCATCTTTCGCCCTCAGTCTTGTCCTTTGACCCGGCACGGGCATCCTTCCTGTCCTGGCTCACGGTGCTGTGAGTCTGTAGCTGAGCACTGCCCCGCATCCACTTCTGCTCCCTTCGAGCTCCCCTTGCGATCTTCGCCGCCTATCCCCAACACCGACTCATGCGCCTACCGACTGCGCCATGCCGTTCGCCTCTCGGGCCCGTCTACCATTTTCATTCGACGTAACATGATTAATCTTTATCTTCCGTTACCAAGTAGGTATCAAATAAATCTATCGATACCAATAGTACTTGGCATCGATCAAACGTTTGAACAACCTTATTTATTTATTTTATTTATTTATCTGTAATGAGTATTGTGTGTTCGGCTCAGTGCACTCCAATGACACGTGTTCACTTCTGGAACTCACGTTCATAACACACCTCATCTTATAAAATAATATTCTGTTTTGTAATAAATGAATGAATGAATGTTCTAATCAATGCCGAGATTTGTCTGTGAACTACAAATACATATTTTCTTGCACCACCGGTTGATTTATTTATTGTAGCTGATTTATTCGAACTCAAATATATCTCGCTAAAATTCAATAGAATCGTCGCATTGCATGAAACGCAGTGTGCACCCCCGAATGTATTTAAATGAGTTTGATTTTGTGAAACGCACACACTTAAATAATAATGGAGCTGTATCTTCGTTCAGTTCGTATAAATGTAAGTAGTTGCCCTACGCCTGTTTTGTCTCCTCTCCACAGACCTATCAACGAATCAAGGCTAATCGGCAAGGTCGCCTGCGGATTAAGAACCGGAAGCGGAAAGCCGACGAGGCCACGTGTCCTGTGTGCAACGAGCGCGTGCAGGGCAGCGTCGAGGAGCTCAACGGACACGTGGAGATGTGCTTGCGGAAGGTGAGTCTCCTCCACACGCTCTCAATTCTAGTTTCTCGTATCCTTCGACAAGTACTTTGAAATGGGCGAACACCGTGCGAGCGTTTCGTTACGGCGCACCGGGAGGTCGATTTCTCAAAAACTCACATTTGATGGGAAATTAATTATTTATTTTGGGATTTTAAAATATTCAAAACTAACCTCCGTCACGTGACCAATAGTTGCCTCCTCGAATTGTATTTCGTATTTAAATAATTCGTAATAGTCTCGTGGTTTAAGTTTGAAGCAAACTTTTGTCAAGGAATATGTCATGAAGTGCAATAAAAAGAATCATGGCTGCCATTTCGTTCGAATTGTTAAAATTCCGGTAGATTTTAATTTGCATGAGGAATAGAGTGAAACCATGTATTTTCATGATTAGTTTAACACTGATTAAAGGCTTCAGATGTATTGTGCGTAGAATCAATGGATGTTAAAGGACATATCTTTCCGTGACTACGAGACAAATATTTTAGCCGTCCACTTTTTATTTTACAACTTACATTAGGTTCTCTTGATTTTATTGTTACTTTTTTATTTTATTTAATATTTCAAGTAGTTGATAACTTTAGTACTAAGTTTAAGAAAAAATAATTTTTCTCAGTGATAGGCGTTTGACAAATGAAACTGTCTCTAAAATAAAAGTGTTTTTGTGAGTGACAATGTAAACGTTTAAAAAATTTCTTACCCGATTTATCAAGGAACAATTTTTTCCTAACCAGTTCGTGTGTGATCCCTGAAATACTCTAAAAACGTTCCCGTATCATGATGTACTATTTTAATTACCAAAATATTTTTTGTATGTTGGTGTACGCATATATCCGATATATTTGTTGGACTATTTCAAGCTATTTAAAGCCACGGTTACATTCCCGGCGGCTCCTTTAAATAAACCGTTCATTGTGAAGCACAGTTAAATTACAATGATCATCATGACTAGATTACATCTCATTCTAGTATGTTTATAAATAAGTGGTAGAGGCAAAGAAATGAAGATATATTAATTAAAGGTTGTGTGCAGGTCTTTGTTGCAAGAAAAAATGTGTAATACATTGAAACTTGCAAATACAAAACATAAGTGCCGTGGCATGGGCCCCTGGGAACGTTTCGTGGGGCACACTTGGGAAACCACTCGACTCTTCCAATAAATAATAATAATAAGCATCTTTATTTGGAGGCGAAGTTGAGGCATATGCCTTCTCTTACACTTAACCTCTTTGTGAATACATTTACATTGTAAAATAAATACGTATGACATTATCTATGCGATAAATAAAAGTAAATAAGGGAAGATGTGAGAAGGGAAAGAATAACTCCTTTTGCTGAACTTTTGCACTATTATTGGTGCACTTAGGGTTGACCGTACCTCCTGTCAATGTATAATTTCCCACCAGCAGAGACAGAAATAAAGCCAATGGAAAGCAGAACTAAAACGAACAAATGCCATGGAACTAGAGGGACGTGGGACCGGTTTAGCGATACCGTCTTTGCGGGGACCTGCTTTCAGCGGAGCTTCTCTTCCCGAAAAGGGGAAGGTTGAATCCGATTTGGAGGACCATCTGTAAGTTCTGAGGGCTGCGGGTTGCTATCTGATATTCAGACTTCGCGGATCAGAATTTACAGAAGAATCTTTTGATGTCGAAGGTTTGAGGTGGATGCTCCTTCCATCATCTATGGCGGGAGGAAAATGCGTCTGCTTGATACGTTTTACGCTTTGCACGATATGAGATAAAATCATTAGGTCGATAATTACGCGTGTGACAAAATTGCTCTTGCAGGAACAGTTGTTGGCGCTCTTTCCTTTTTTACTCTGACGATGCATTGTGTTTTATTTGCACCGATTTGGAGCTTTACAAGACCTGCAAAAACGCGTGGGCGTGGATAATGGAAACCGTTTACTCGAACGAAGCGCCGTATTTGACGAGTTAACGTGAAAAATTGTCCTTCATTATACCTGCTGTCATTTGACAGATCGAGATATTTAAAGTGTTTCTGTTCGATACTTCGGCGACTGCGTGAAGCATTCCTACATTTCAGTGAATCATTGCAAGTATGTTAATCATTGATTCATCGCTAGCGATGAGTTTAAATATTTTGGTGCAGTTTGCGGAAGCTTGGGATGTAGTAAATCGAACAATTTGAAATTCATGTTTTGAAAATTAATCAACTTTCCTCGTAATGAATAAGTTAGTCCGTGTACCCCGCCATTAATATCCCTACCGTTCTTTAATGTATACTCTTGAGAACTCTTGGTATCATATGGTATGAGGTAATTTATGTGGCCCACTTGTGACCAAATATGGGTTATGATTGCAGTCCGGTCTGTAATGTGGATACCTGCTTACGATTTGGATTTGTCAACGGAATAATTTCATGGATAAGGAGTAATAACCTTTCGGTTGTTTTATTTATTAGAGTTCTATTCGGTGGCTTATGTTTCGACGGCATAGCTTGTCTTCCTCGGGCCTTTCGGAATTACGACTAATTTTTCTAGAATTTCATCTAGCATATTTTGAATATTTCTCGATATACTTTTGTATCTTTTGCAATTTCCTTTGTATCGAGTTAAATTATGCATTGTTATACATAAATTACACGAATTATTGAGGAAAGGTCAGTAATATAAAAAATTCAAGTATTTGCCGCCGTTTCAGAAAATATTCCGTTCCTTAGAACCAAGTGACTAGTGAAAGGTTGCTCCAGCATGATGGGTTTCATGGGAGGGTGTAGGTTTTGTCGCATGATAGTTCCACGAACCGTAAAACTTCAATAATTTTAACATAATGAATTGTGGTTTTCAAACATCCGAGGTTGAGTTCGTTTACAGGAAATTGTTGTGCTTCGGTTTTCCTACTAAACACTACCTTCCTTCTTCTGTAAATATTAATGGAGTTATTAATTTTCATTCCTGAATTATTAACTGGGAAATCGAAGGTCAAAATAGTGTTCTACGAATTACAGTACAAAATGTTAAGGTATCATTAGGAAAAATTTCCTGCAGAAAATTCTCAATATCCGAAGTACGGTTAATTGGTCAGTAGTGGTCTCTATATGAAGATGCAAATTTTTGTGTTTTCAGTTGTACGTACATTTTGTATAATAACATGAAAGGAAGCAGATTTTGCAGCATTTTTTTTTCTCCTCTACATGTGTATTGTTTGAAACTATTTGTCTAAGTTTAAGATTTAATTTCTAAAATCACAAAAGTGACCTTTTTTCTAGTAGTTTCACCTTTGTTTTGTAAGCGGTCTTCGGATTTTGAAGCAGTAATCGCAGTAGAAATCTACCGTAATTATCCTAAAATCTGATTTGTAAATACCCTAAATGATGCACTTGACATGTTGGAGAGCACTATCAAGCGACTGACCCCCGCTCATCACATGTGTGGATGTGTAAGCTTCGTCTTGGCGCCCGTGCAACAGCTCTTGTTTGCAGAACGGCGGCGCGGCTGACGAAGACGAGAATGTGGACGTGGAAGGCGACTCCGAGATGTTCGAAGAGTACGAGTGGGCGGGTCAGCGACGGATACGAGCCACTTCGCTGCTGGTCGGCGGCTTCGCAGGTACGTAACGCGTCGGCTCACGTCGTCTTGAGCCACCTGCCTCTGTACACGTCTCGCTTCTGTTGGACGAAGCATCGAAACACGATAACGTTGACTGGATAGTTGCGTACACTTCTACGTTTGCCATGTAGAGAGAAAAGTTGAGTTCTTCATATTACCCACGTGTATGATTCGAAGTTACTGGAGCTCTCCCACCTATTGACACCTATTTGATTGAGTATTTAAGTAAACAGGGAAATGATTATAACGCAGACACGTAGCCAGAAAATTTGTTTCCGAAGATGAGAGGATCTTTCGCAAATAATTAACTGATGTCAACTTTAAAGTTATTTGACATTTAAATTATTTTAAACTTCCTGCGTTGTTTAATTCATTTTGTTAGTCAATTAACAAATAGTAAATTAATGATATTTTGTTCAGATAAAGTACTTAAATTGAAAATTTAAAAAATGTTCGAGAGTGGCCGGACCCCTGGACTACGTGCCTGTTACGTTCTCCTTTATTTATTCGGAGTTTCTTAGTAATCATGAATTATTAGTACAAATTATCAAATTATTTTGGATTTTACTTAGTTTGTTACAAGTGTGTGTGTTTGTAAGGGGTGTATCTTCATCAAACTTGAAGTAAAATGTTTATGAGATGTAAAATTGTTTTAATTTTGTAAAATAATCATCTCCAGAATCAGACTACAGGGAGCAGTAACTCTTAACATTTGTGGGATATCAATAAAAAAGAGTCGAAGTATTGTTATATAATTATTGTAACTTATTACACGTTTTAAAGATGAAGTAGAATTTATCTTTAATTATTAGCTTGTTCCCTCCACGTGGTCTTACGCAATTCTCGTACTTGTAGGGAATGAATGATTTACTTCATCTTCTTAAAGGCTGTATTACCTGCGTGGAGTCAAGAAATTAGCTTTCTTCGTTGGGGCTCTGGGTTGGTCAGAGAGTCTCACGCTGCCCGTTACTACAGTATGTGTGTATCACAGTTCACTCTTTGAGAAAATCACGTTTGAATTTTCCTACGCATGGGGGTAATGTCAACTATCTTGTATGGTATGTCGATGCGTTCTTTATAGATATTTATATCAGAGACATCGTGTGGCTCGTTTATCCTCTTATTATTTGTAACACATTTCGAACTTGCACCCCCCAGGGGACTTACATCTAGTAAGTACGTGTTTGGCAAACACGGGGCCCCGAGCTGAGTCTGGCATTACTTCCACTTGTACGAGGCTCCTTCCTTTCTCTTTCCTGACCTTCCTTGGTCACCTCTTGTTCTTTTCGATCCCGATCTAGGGTATCTTTCATTTTCATCTTTCTTTCCTTTTTCCTTGCTTTATTTCTTTCTTTATTTATTTTTTTTTGGATATGTAATGTTTTGAGATATGTTTTGATGTATCGTAATTCAGGAGTAACGCGGGGAGAGTCATGTTGGCTCTCCCTAGTGCGTAACTGCATTTTCCCTACCTGTACAAGTTTTAAGGGCTCTAATGACCTCGATGTCGACGTGCCGTAAAGCCCCACAAAAAACCGAAAAGAGCAAGAGTTGATCAGGAAAGAGAGGAAGGAGCCCGGTACAAGTAAGTGGAAGTAATGCCAGACTCAGCTCGGAGCCCCGTGTTTGCCAAACACGTACTTACAAGATGTAAGTCCCCTGGGGGGTCGAACTTGCACTTGGAGATTGATATGCACTTAAAATATGCTCTTAAAGTCCTTGAAACGTGCAACATAAATATTTTATAACGAATTATCAATGCATGCATTCAAAGATGCAGTCAAAATCTTTGTAATATGCAATTATCTTTTTTTTTTTTTCAAATGTGCAACAATATAATTTCACACGCTCTACGTACGGAGTGAATGTTACATAAACCCAGAACCCTAATCTTTAAAAATTATTCTGGGGAAAACCATCTGGATTAATACGCAGTTGATGATTGTTTTCTTACTAATAAATAAATGGCAGTAATTCAACAATTAAAATAAATACACATTTACATAGTGTGACTCTTATATAAATCATGGTACGTCAATCCAGAAATGATAATTAACTGGGTTGCAATTAAATTTTCTACATTAAAAGAGAGATTATTTGAACAGCACGAGGACACACGCAACTATGATAGACGTTATGAAAAACAATAGTTGTTAAAAGGGGAATAGGATCGAGATTAAAGATCGGCATGAGTTAACTACCAGTTTGTGTTGGAAACGAACTACACGTTTTGGGCAAGAAATGGGTATACACTTTCATGTTTTAAGTTTTGTTTGAAAAAATGCTTGAATTCGAAAATTGANATATTCGAAAGCAAAAAAAAAAAAAAAATCATTTACATGCCTGTGCCCATAATATTCAAATACTCGTAAATGCACTTTAAATTTAAACTTACTTACTACATTCAAAACATTCGACAAGTTCGAGCAGGATGAAGCATATAATGATAGGACAAATGTGCAAAATACAAATTTCCGTTATTGGTATCTATTTTGTCGAAAAATATTTCTCGCCTTACAGTTTCGGACCTTCAACATGTTGACATTTGAAGAAAATGTAAGCTTTCAAGTGATCAATTATATTAAACCATCCTGTTGTATGTCATTCAGTGTTGCCGCTTCAATTTCGACATTTGTAATATCTTCAGAACAGATATATTACGTCGTGTAGAAGATAATACTCTATAATTTTGTCTCGAACTTACAGAATAATTCAATGCATTGATCAGGGAAATTTTAAACTCCGGTAACGAAGTACGGGAAATGTATTTGTACATGCTTCTTCTCCGCTCCTTGCGTTCGGAAGTGTGTTGACATTTCCGTGGTCTCGCATCAGGGAAAGGGAATTCTTGCAAGACCGCCATTGATTCATGCTCCGTCCGTGCGGTTGAGGCACTTGGCTTCGCAGTTGGTTAATGTGTTTCTCCTCTTCAAGCGGTGGTCTTCCTTCTTCTCGCGCGGCTGCGACAATGAGTCGAGGCGTCTCGTCGTGTTGCCTTGTCGCGCGCTCTTCCACGCGTTTCGACAACTGAGGCCATTGACGCCAATTTTATCTAATTAATTAATTAGTTAAAAAATAAATTTATATATATATAAACATGTATAAACATATAGGTCATGTTCGTAAATAAGAAAGAGGTAACTAGACACATATTTAAGATATATTTATAACTACGCACTTAGTCTCTACTCAGAAAATTAAAAAGAAATAAATCCAATTAGATCCTTGGGTCCAGTATTTAGAATTTAGGCACATATGTAAATAAATTGATGTACTTTAATGTCTGCTAAATTATATTAACATAGTTAAATCGACCTCGTGTTTCTGTAAGCAGACAGTCTTTGTTTTTAAAAGACGTAAGACAATATAATTTATTGTTGTGATATGAAAAAAACTTTTATAACACATGTCAAAAAAAATTAATGTTTTAATCTAGTTTTTTAACATGTTTTAAAAGTTTTATTCATATCACAACAATAAATTATATTGTCTTACGTGTGTTTTATGTGGTATTTTAAAAACACAAAGACTGTTTAAAGAAGCAAAGAGGTCGATTTAACAATTTTTTACATGTAAATAAAGGTCAGATACTGTGCCAAAGGCCAAGTTCCAGAAGGAATCTAAAAAGGCTTAACTGAGTCGGTTCTTTTTGCCCAAGCATAACGTCCAATCTGTGGGGTAGATTGTGTCTCCGTCGTCAGGTAGTATATTTGAGACACACGAAAAACCAAGATACTGGACTAAACGATCTTTTCTAGTCAGCAAATTTTGGATTTTAATTCTGTTCTCCAAATACGTTTATTGAATTATCGACATGAATTTTATTGTGAATTATTTCACAGATTTATACATTTTAGATTTTACAATGGATTTGCGATAATAGATGTCGCGAATTAACTTTTTTTATTTTTACTTCGCTATTGTAGAGCCCCGGGGATCCAAGGTACACGGTTCGGAATGGGTAACATAACGCAGAAGATAGACAGCGAACACGCAAATTTGATTCAATTGTATTTCCCTCCATTGAAATTCATTAATTCGATTCTCATAATCTCCTTGGTATTGAAATCTTCTGTATTCACCTTGAGACTGTCGGACGAAAATTGAGTTTCTGTAGAAGTGACGAGAAGTCATGCAGTCGATTTTAGGCCTAAAAATTGCAGCCTTTTTATTTATTTTGAAGAGTAACTTTTTCTTTTCAAAACGTTCATCATTCAAATATAAGTGTAAAACTAATTATGAATGCTAAGTATATTCTGTTCATTAACAAAGACGAACTTTTTCTATTGTGGGATGCGACGTATTTAAACCATCTTTTCAAAAAATTTCTTCATACATGTAGCACATTATTTTGTTCAGGTTTTCTTTTGGTGTTTTACCATATAGTTTTTGTTCAATGTTTAGGGATCAATTGAAACTGGATTAGAAAACTTGTATACACCAGATCATGTACGTTTTTGTGCTGTATTTTTGTTCTCCATCTACTTTTCTGTTGTGTCGTTTGTAGTGGATACGAGCTTATGTGCTGGATCGTGTTTATCAAACGTATTTCTTAAAAAAACCCTCTAAAACACAACTGATAACAAAATTATTGTTCATATGGTGAAGTTAAAGGTGCTCTCTCAGCTACTGATTCAAGAGTGCGTTCTAAATGAAGCTGAGATGATGGTCTTCATGCAACGTGTATTGCTTTTCTCGCGAACCTTTTCATATGAGTTGTGTTCTGATTCTTTCCCCCGACAAGATCAAAAACGTGAACACTGATCTATTCGTGAAGCGTTTATATTTTCTTGCTATTTCCCTAATAGCAACGTTTTCTAATTAATTTTGAATTAAAATTTCAACAATACACTCCCATCATTAACAATTTAACAAAAAAGATTCAGTTGTAACAGTACGATACATTTAAAAAAAAAAAAATTTTCAGGAGCGAATGGTTGAACCAATTTAGACCGTGGTAAATATAGAAAAGGATAGAACTGTAAAATTAGTATATAATGAACTTAGATGCATCTTATCCCTCCAAAGGGTAAATATTTTTTTTATTTTTTTAGTGAAGCAATAAATTATTTATGTTCAGCGGAAATGAGAATATCTTATACAGGCTACAAAGTCTAATTTCTATAATCAGAAATTTGCTCCGACTTACAGTAACTTAAAGAAAATCTATGTTCTCTCCCAAGTCTAATCCATCTCTTCCCCTAAATGCAAATCCTAATTTCGCCACTGATCTGATATATTAATTGTTCACAATTAAGTGTGCCCCACATGTTAGGCAAGCTAATATTACAGTCGTTCTCAAAAACCTCCGAAGTAACTTTGGCGTGTTTTTATGTGCGGGCGAAATTTTTTGAAACTGATTTTTCATCTCTGTACTCTGTAATAAAACGAATTAACTTGTAACTGCGGTGTGTGTACCGGAGGATGAAAATAATGTATCGAAAATCATAGTATATTTTTGTAGAATTTTTAATGTTTTTACTCGTTCAGTAAAGTGATCGCGTGCAGGACCACGTTACCCTTAACATAGTCTTTGTAAGAACCAGTTATATATTTCTTCTTTACATACATTTCCAAACAGATTAATACTAACATAAATTAACAAAATCACTAAAACGTACGAACACAGATATGAATTACCCATATCTAAAATACATTTAAATTATTTAACATTTCCTATTCATTTTCTTCCATTCCATATAGACTTTGCCACCCACCTGTCCTCTCTCCCTCCCCTTCTTCTTCGTTATTAATTTTATGCCTTAACTGATATTTTTGTTACAAATTTTCTAAACACGCAGTATATTTCCCTAATATCGTCTGTACTGAACAGCAATAAATCCAATGTAATGTAAAAGGGACCCCCAAATATTTTACGTAACGGTAGAGGTCCTCTAGCTGTAGAAACTTTCGAAACCCCCGATGTCGTTGCTCCTCGTCTCATAAACATCCTGTATCCTTCGGGGGCGGAAACTCTCCGGCATCTGTCCACTAGCCTTTGCACGATTTGGCGCGTTTTGCGCTGAGGTGCTATGCGCACTTCAAACACATTTATCTTTATGCGGCGCTTTTGAAAAGCGACACGACTCGGCAGCAAGTCGCGCGTCCATTTCGCGAAGCGTGTTTCCATTAATCCCGGCGAAAGCGCCGCGTTAATGTGTGTGTACGTTGGCCAGATCAGTCGCCGGCGCGGTTTACCGCGAACTTCTGCCATCGGCCCGGCGCCGCGTATGCGACGACAAGGCACCTTTTCATTCGCCGTGGAACAGAGCGACGACCAACGCGAAAGAATTCGCCACTAACGGCACGATTTCTCTTTGTTTGTTCAAAAAATCGAGTAATTGTAATATATGTAATTGTGAATAATACATCTATTTCCAACTAAGCGATTTTTTCCTTAAACTTTTGCTTGTATTACATATTAGTACTCCTCCTCCACGAAATTATTTTGGTACTTTAGTGTTTCATGAGAATTATTTTCATCAAATCAGTGAACAAGGCTTCTTTCAACTTTAAAGAGTTAATACAAATAGGATAAGATTTCGAATCCTTATATAATTTTGTGTGGGAGTATGTAAGTTGATTTTTTCATACAAAGCAGAAATGGTTTTCCTTCATTTTTGCTACGGTTATGTACTTCGAGTTTCCAACGAAATGTTGATGAAAAATGCCTGTATTTTCTTTTCCGTTCATTAATTTGTCGTTTAAAATATTGTGATTGTCATCTAATGCTCTTAAAATAATTCATTCAGTAAAGATATTTTTTTCCGTATTCCAACCTTTCAATATATTTCACTTCGCATTGTTCAAGTTACAGATTTTACTTCTTTTCGTTAGAACTATGTAAAACTCGTTTGTCGCATGAAAATTGAGAAACCTTGGATGTGTGATACGTCCTCCTCAATTTTGATACCTGTGTGCCAGCTTTATCATCATATCATAAAATAATGTAACTATTTTTTTCCCATCGAAAATGAAAATTTATTACACAGACAATTTTCTTGAACACTTTTCAATGATGCTGCCCAATTCTTTTATCAGATGTCAGATTTTAATTAATTTATCATATCATTGGTGATCAGATGTGTATCTAGGTTCACTGTGAACAGCTTTTCGTACAATAAGTTTTATGATTGGTTCCGGTCGGGGCGGAAAGTTTTATGGTTGAGGGTCAATTTTCTCCGGCTTTTTTTCATTCTTCAGTTCTAAAAATATCAGAAATTTAATATACCCGCGCGTATTGAAAATTGTTAGCAACCATGACCTCTTTGATTGGAGAAAGGTATTCGAGGTTTCAGCAATTTATTTTTAAAACGAATCGATAAACTGACACTGAAAACGATAAACTATTTTATTGATAGAACGAAAATTAAATACGTCTTATCGGTGAAGGTGTCTGCATTTATTGATATTGAGGGACACCAAAAATGTGAAATACGGTCCAGAATAGGAAGCAAGCAAGCCACGAGTGCACAGAAAGGAAACCCTTCGCCGTGGTGGCAGCGTGTCGTAGAGCTCAGTGGAGGGCACATCGCTTCTCGCACGTCGTCGGTTGCGGATGCCTCGGCTGCCGGTCTCCCCGAGCGGTTGCCGGCCCTCGACCTGCCGCGTCCGTCCCCGGCTTCACCTCTCCGGATTCAATCGAATTATTTTTTTAATGAACTCTTGTCTAGGTAGATACATCTGAAAGAAAATGAAGCGCAATCGCTTTAAAAGTAGGAATTCAAAACCGTGGGAATCGTGGAGTGCTATTTTTTTCTGCGCATGTAGCTACAGAAATTCAGTCTACAAATTTGAGTCATTCACTGCATAAAGTTTCTAGACTCTGTGTAACCGCATCATCCTTTTCTTTTTCGTATTTCTTCATTTTCTTTGTTGGCATCAAACTCTTGAATTTGAAACTTCACACGGCTGTATTTATTGGTTCCTTTTGGCGCCTAGCGTCCTCGATATTAATCTTCGTTGTACAATTGTATAATGAGCTCCACACTTGCGACCAAATATTTCCTTGTCTCCGGTTTAAAACTAGTTCTTTGAATTTTTCTATTATATTGTTCAACTAATGAAAGAAATATTTTTAAAATTCTTCATAAAATTAATTTTTAATTCTAATTTTCTGTATTTCTTCTTGAAAGGCGTGAATGGAAAAGATAGTTCATTATATACTCGCACAAGTACTTTTTCTTGGGAATATTGGGAAGTAACAAAATGTTTTTAACCTAAACGCACTTTCTAGAATTTATACCAGCATCGGAAATGAAATTCCGGATAAGTCTGCGTTTCAATAATTCCTATTCTCTTCCCCGACGTCTTCCCGCAATTTATTTTATTTTTTCCTAATAATCGTGTGAGAAGAATTGCGAAATATAAAAATATTGAGAATAGTGGGGATGTAATTAATATGTACACATTATTTCCATGTACATTATTTATTTATTTATTTATTTATTATATTAATTTATTTTGTGTCTGCGTCTTCCGACATTCCATGACAATTTCCTTGTTACTCTATTTTTCTTTCTTCTTATTTTTCATCTTGTCTAGTCTTGTTTGCTGTCCCTTATTCGTTATTTCCTCGAGACTTTGCTGCTTTACCACCCATATGATCCCATCCCTGCGTACAGGGAGAAAGGAGTTATTCGACCGTCTAGCATTTCATCGCATCCTTTATTTGTTTAATGCTGGTTATATACCTTTTAAATTTATAATATTTCTTCTGTATCAATCATTGCCTTCCCTAATTCTCTCCACGTGCATTGGATATTTAAGGAGTACATTAAAACATATGCAGTATGTACAATTAAAAACACTTTTCCGTGTTCTCTTCATGCACCATCAATCGCCGCCAATCGAGCCGCAGCGATGCCGGTAAAGTGACATTGACCATACTCTACCAATTTCGATGCAAGTACCGATAACACGATCCACGTTGTATAATATGTTCGACAATTTCAACACCTTTTTTATTATTGAAGCTGTCCACGACGTATACTCCCGATTTTGGGGCGTCTTCATTACTAGAGGAGCGGAATAATGGGGATGGTATTTGACACACAAAATTCAATCCCTTCGAGTTCTTAAATGTTTTTTAAGTAATTTATTTTGGGGCGTGCAAAGATCGAACGTGTGAATTGCGTCATCCGCGATTCGGCTTTTCGTGACAACTCGGTGGTACACGTGTCTGGTTGGAACAGACTGCTCGTAAATTGAATTTTTGTTGTGAACTCGGACTTTCTCATATTTCTTTACGCAATTAATTTTTTTAATTATTTTGTCTGAATATCTTCCTCGATATCTAACACGAGAGAACTGATAGAAGTGCCTCACAAAAGGGGGTGTGATATGTCAAATAATAGGAAAAATTCGCCGAGACGTCCTTGTGGGATTTATTGAGATGATATACACGTAGGCTTCTGCGGCCGGAGTCAGTATAAAGTTGTTGGTTAGGGACAAACCGCGTCTTAGTTGACAAAACTACCAACGTTTCGGCGATCATGCTGTGGCCTACTTCAGGATCGTTCAGCCATAGGTCGCTGTCGTATTAAGATGTTATTTGATCGACTCTTTTGTGGACAGGACGAATCGATGTAAGATTTTGACGAGCATATCCCATCTCCCGCTCCCCCTTGCTCCATCTCTGACTCTTTTCTCCGCAGCTACCGGCATGGCGACGACGAGCTCGCGCCCGTCCCCCGTCGACGAGGACGTGGACCTGGTGGTGGACGGCGACGACTCCGCCACGTACGGCCCTCCGCAATACAGCGAGGCGGACGTGGTGGTGACGAGCGCGGACGGGCCGAGAGACGCCCGAGAACGCGAAGCTCTGCGCGAGGCGCTCATCAGGTGAGTGGGTGAACAGTGATTCAATAGTAGTGCTCGCAGTGAAAGTAAAGGAATGAGGGAGGAGTCTAAAGACAACGGTAAAGTCGAGGAGCCAATGTCAGTATTGCGAGATGGCCGACTCTTCCTCTCGCTGTAGACACGTGGCCATTTTATTCGTGTCGACAGAATATTAGTGAGTTTATGTCTGGATGCTAACGCCTGCATCAGCCGATTCATAGCACCGGCAGTTATTGATATGCCAACTGTGACGGGGCTTGATCTCTAACCTTTGGCCTGCCTGACAGAGCCTGAAGTTAGCTTTTCCAGGGGTTATAGAAACAATGTGTGGGTGTCGTGGCATACCGTGTAGAATGGGCCAACGCTAGGCCAACCCTCGCAGCAGACATGACAATACTGCGCTTTCACTCCATTGGTTATATCTCGTCACTTTTCTTTCGCTGCGAGGACTGTAGAGGAAGTTCTATAAATGTATTCTGTACGTCAAATACCGCTTCTAACACAAAATATGTTTGTAAACAATTTTAGAGGTAAAACTATTGTCGGGAACTGACTTGAAGTCTCGTGACCTAAGCGTAACATTCACATTTAAGCAAAAACCCCTTTAAAAAAGTTTGGCCAACTAACAATGTTTGGCTCTTTTAGCTTATCTGTCGTTTTCTGCTCTGTTTATCTGATTGCGTCAGGTAATGCGTTCGGTCCAGCTTGCAATTTTAGTTGCTCTAGAGTGGAGGAGTTTCTCCCCCACTATTGGCCGCATTCTTCTCACGAGAGTTCAAGTGAGTTGCCGACAATACCCGTATGGGATGAGATCACGAACTTCAAAAATTTTGCCGACAAATTAGTGTTGTACTGTGGTAAAGTTTCGATAAAGGGTAATGTTTTGTGCAATGATGTATCCATCCTTACTGTCTCATTGGCTGGGTATCGTAAAAAATATGTATTATGTAGACTATGAATAAAAGAGATTTTGGATTTTGGTTAATAACTTTCAAATCGATCCCTGAACAATATAAAAACAGAGAAAGTACTGTTAACAAGGAGAAAAGGTTAAGACAAAGAGATAGAAGTGTAAATGAATGTCTCAGTTTATGATGATCAAAACAACAGTCACATCACTATGCAATAGACCGTTTTGACCTCTGTGGGTAGTAGTCTGTCTGGCGAAAATTTCAGTATTTACAACATTCTTTGAAAGCCTTTTGATGGAAGTATCATAAATGATGAATATTGTGGTGGAAATGTACGTTTTATGAAATGCATGGACTTGTGTGATCCAACTCGTCGATGGACAATGTTATGCATGATGCTTCGGTCTCAAATGCGAGTGCGTATTGTTAAAACCTGACCAGAAAATGTCATTGCCAACTTCTGTAAGACGGATAATTATTTATGTGAAGTTAATTGGTATATTTACCTTTTCTCTATCGAATGTAGTTTCCTGATGTGCATTTACGGGCATCGTGAATTGAGTGCGTTTCGGTTGAAAGAGATTGTAAAATATGATACTGGTAACTATTCATGAATTAGTGTTGATTAAGAAATGGAAGTATTAGATTATGTTTTATAATAGTGTTAGCCAAGAATTTTCGGTCTACAAATGAATTCTTGTTATGAATTAATATAAGAACTTAAAGAATCCTGAAATTTTACTGCTATTTTATTTTTATTTTAATATAAGTATGAACTAAGGATTCGCGACCGGCAGTTGGAACAGCTTATTGTAAAATATTCTCAGTGATTACACAATTGGAGGAAATGTATTTTTGTGTGTGTGGAAGTTAAGCTTTTTCAAATATTTGATTTTGTGTTGTGGTGCCATATTCCCCGACTTGAGACTTCGAATGGAATTACACATTAATGTTACGGGGTATGGAGGTCAACATTCTGACAGGGAAATTCTTCGTGCTCAGGACATTCCCGAGGTATGTCACTAGTAAACGATAAGGCGTTTGCTCATGAAATGAAAAGACAACTTGACTAAGAACTTAAATGTATTTTCAATTGCAGCGATTGGAGGTCAAAACTTGGTGGAGAGGGCAAATTGTCTTCCCTTAGGAACTAAAACGTGAACGTAATCAGTTGTATTTCATTTTTTTCGTTATAAGAAAAGGGGTACGTTTTCAAGATCATTTTAAAATTACGTGAAATTTAAATAATATTATTTACTTTAATAAGTAGGAAGTGCTTGGGAGAGAAGTAAGCTGCCCTCAACCGAAACTTGTTTCGCTAGGAATCATTATTATTAAAGAAATCACTCTATTTGGTCAGAAATATAATATCTACACATGCTGTCCACGATCGTCAATTATTGTGGTATTCAGTATTTCTTATCTTAATTGGGTTTCCTGCACTGGACATCCTACTTTGATCATGTGTGTAACGGGTATTGGCGTTATTTCTGGAGTTTTAGAGCTCCTTCCCAAAGTATTTGTCAAAATGCTATATAACGAAGAATTAGTTTTCCTTCTTTTTTAAGGAATACGAGGGAGCAATGGAGAAATAAAACTAACTAGTGTGTAATAACGATTGCTGGCGCTTTGAAGAGTTTTCAAGGGTCACTCCACAGTCTGAAAGAGCTTCGAGGAGATTTATTTTATGGCTCAAATGAATATTTGGTAGAGAAGAAAATGTATTTGTCCACAGAACTTTATTCTTTAAAATCTGACCAAATTGCTTAGGTTCCATCGCCCCCCGTCTCTGAAAGGAGTGTCGCGGCGAGAGACACAGGATGCGCGTCGGGAGTCCTCAACACGCTATCCACAACCACTCGACTCGTCGCCAGTCGCCGCGGCGCCCCCCCCCTTCCCTCCCTCCAACACAACGTGATTCACTGGATGCTAGCATTGCGAACAGAACCACTCGGCAATGTTTGAAGACCCGTTTGTTACTCGGGGTGAAAAACTCCGCTTGCGTGTTACGTGGAATGGCGTGTATGTTCCGACGAATCTGAGTAAAGGAAAATTTGTAATTTTTGCTGGGATATGATTATCGACTGATTCCCATTCACGGGGATATGCCATTCGGAAATGGATGTGATTGTCCCACAAACACCATTTCTAGGGATAATGCAAATTCTATTTACTTGTCTCTATTCGTAATTTTTTTTGAAAAGAGGTGTGCAATTACAGATTGCAAGTTAGGGAGCATGCAGCAAATTTGTACCATAACGGACCGTAAACGTGTTTAATCATCCTCGTGCGTGAAGTGCTTCATGGAAAAGAACTTCCTGAACGTTCATGTCCGTTCTTCATTGCGTGCGCTACTTCCAGGGCTCGTGACTGCGCACGCGAATGTACTGCTTCGAAATTCTAGGATCCTTGCAGTGCTGCGTGGTAATTGGCTTTTTGACCCAGCAGTCCTTGACAGGTACGAATTTTCAGAAACGTTGACGAAAGACGTATGTATTCCGGTCGGGAACATCGTCTCAATAAATTTGGTTCATCCTAAGAATATTACTTATCTTTTTTATCACCCCCCCTCAAAGCGGATCATCTTGTTTTAAATGTGGCCCCAGTATTTCGTTTCGAGAATCATATGTATCGATCAAGAATCATGAATCTCGAATGAACAGAAGTCGGTGAATTTCACTAAGTTTTAGAAAAAGGCATACCCTTGCTCCAATCTGTAATTAAACGAAAGTCCCATAATAACTAATAATAAGACTGGGTATTTCTACGTATTTTTTGCTCAGAATCTCTCCAGGAATAATATTGATATTGGGTTTGGTGTTGATGCACAAAATTGAATTGAAAAACTAATTAGCTTTTGCGTATTTTATTCTCCATGTTCGTAAGCCGCAACTAACATAAAAAAATTAATTAGCATTTGACTGGTTAAGCTTCCTCATTTATTGTATTGCTGTACCGCTATTGTTTACCTAAACCTTAGTTTATTTCCCAATGTGCGACCGAAAGTACTCTACTGTCGCATGTTCTTTGAATGAGCTATTTTTTTCAGATCTCCATGGTGGCTGTCTTTTATAGCACCACCTTTTTTTACGTGACTTTTAAATCCTGTGCTTAATCGATGGAGTGAACACGACATTGGCGTGGAGGGACGTGTTAATGCCATGAGATTTTCAGCGCCTGACTTTCCCCGCGCCGCGCGGCGTCTGCGCAGCCCTGACGGCTCCAAGCGGGACGCGGCCCCCGGGTCGGCGGCAGCGGCGAGCGGCGCGTCCCCAGCGACCGACGGCGACGCGAAGGACGGCGAAGTGGCTGCCGGCGGAGGAGGCGCCCAGCAGCCGGCGACGCAGCAGGCGAGCGGCGGCTCGAGACCGGCGTCCGCGGCGGGCGGGGGCGGCGACGACTCGACGGCGGCTGCGGGGGCCTCCTCTTCAGCGCCGTGCTCCGCGGCGCCCGCCGACGTCAACCCCGTGCTGGAGGCGCTCAAGTCGCGCATCCGGGAGCTGGAGGGCGAGTCGAGGGGAAGCGACGACAAGTTCAAGTGTCTCATCTGCATGGTGAGTGCTGCGATCTTCACGTTGCACTATCCCTTCGCCTCGCAACTCCCACAGTCACATCGGGAGAAGTTGCTAGTAGCAGTGGGGATACCTAAGGAAAAGGATGAACGGATCTTAAGCGGGAGGGCGCTCCAGGAATCTTCTGTCTAGCGAAGGTTGAATTGCGGGTAATCCTCAGTTACGGGCACAGCCTTCCCTGGCTCCTGCGGGTGAGATAAAACGGAAGGGAAATGGAAAAGAGAAATAACATGTGTAGGGGGGGTGTCACTTCGGGTAATTTTCAGGCGCGACTCTAGTGAAGTTGCTTCGTGACTAACCAATCACATTTCTTCGATATTCTTAATCTTCGATAATGTTCGAAAAGATCATCGGGAATGAAGGAGTCGGAATGAGAGTCGAGTAGTTGTAAATGATAATATCCTTCGCGTTTGACGGTCGGCGAGTTGTTGCAAGAAGCTTCTGAACACCTGTGAGGCATTCTTGGCCCTTTAGGTTAGTTGACGAAGGTGCTACTAATAAGGGTAGGAAGTGAGTGGAAAAATTGGCAGAATTGTCGGTGTTAGGCTATTGCCCATTGTTGTGCTTTCGCGCCAGTACATTTACTGTCTCAGTTCATTAAGCTGGAGCATCAAGACATAAATTAAATTCTCCGTATTAAATAACATTATAGTGGGGATACTCTCGATGCTATTGGGCACGTTTAACCGCAATCAATTTCCGAGGAACGATCCGCGACGTATGGTCCCTCGGCTCCTTGGCGTGGTCTTTTCGCGCCTGCGATGATAGCAGGTGGGTGTGAGCAAGGGAGCTTCCCTTCGCATCACCAACCGCTCCATGCCCTGAATATGCAATTTCGGAGATCGGCTGTGGGGAGCCGGCGGAAGGAAGCGTGGATTCGATGGAATTCCGCGCTGGGGCAAGAGGCCGTTCCCCCGCAACCGTAATATCGTTTAAAACGATTGCCGGGGGAAACAAAGACGGCGGACATTATTCTTGGAAATGCTTTACGGGATAACAAGTCCTAATTGTTGCGGAGGGAGAGCTGTTGATTGTTAAAGCGAGTATTCTTTCAATGTCTTGGAGACATGCGCGGTTCTAATTGTATTTTCTTCTTTCGAAGTCAAGCCGTGCATCGAAAGAGATGTTTCTCTGGGAAAATTATTTCCACTCAATAGCTGCATTAAATTTTAATCTTTTTGCGAAGATTTGTAGTTTGACTTCCAGGAGCTATGCTTCTTGTATTTCGTGAACCCCATTGACCATCTTTGTGAGTGTAGTAGATCCTTCATTGACGTCGTAAAGGGTTACCTTATTTCTTCGCAATCGGATCTGACATTTTTTAAACGTTTTATAATTAACGATCACTTGTTATTACAGGAGTAGTATCTTGAGGAATAGGTTAAAAGAAAAAAAGCTCTGCATAGTTCGCCTACATTTTTGATATATTCTATCCATCCTCAGAGCATGTTACAATATTTCTAAAACATCGACATCACTTATCCACATTTCCAACTTTTTTTTTAAATTTCCCCTTTTAAAACCTGTCTTATTCATGCGAATATGTCAAACATACACTTGAATTATTTATGCGTAATTCCTTATTTATTTTTCTTAGGTTAAATTTTATGTGCGAGTAAATGTTTAAATTTCGGATTTTTACCGATACATTCGAGTTTTAGCACAATATTTTTTTTTCTGATTCGGTCATTGTCTTATACTCTATCGTCATAATTCTTCAAAGCTCTTTTATTTAAAATACTTGTGTAAATGTAAGTAATTTTAATGTGACTTTTACCCTCCAAATCTTGTGTATTAATTCCCATTTCTCTGTTCCCTTATTACGACATCGATGTGCATCATAACAGCGGCACGGATCGCCCACTTCATTGTTCAGTTCGAATGCTGAAGCCCATAGAGCGAGCTCATTGCGCAATTTCTCCGTCATTTATTGCCCTTTGTGCAAAACACGCGTCGGCACATTCTTCTTCGATTTTTACGCATGCTAAGATTTTTCATGTGTGCGCCGTCCCTTTATGCGCCCGGTTGACGCTGGGGCAAAGGCTGGCTGCGGTTGCGGGGGCGCCCATCACTCTTCTCCCATTTTCCGTAATGCGTTGAACCAGAACCACCGCGAGTTATCGTGCGGAAAACAAACACTCGCGAACATAAACACGCCGCTGTTTCGCTCCTTGCTGTCCACTCGCTCCTCTGCGGGGTCGCGTGGGTTGGAGGGAACTCTGCACGTTTCCTTCCCACGAGCACCGTTCTTCCACTCACAATTTATAATAATAATTTCGAAAAATTATGACATATTTGAAAGTTTATAACAATTTTGAAAAATTATAACAAGTTAGAAAAATTATAACAAATTAGAAAAATGAAAAGAAATGGACACTCGGCCCGTGCCATTTCATCGAGCAGCATTTGCTGAGAAAAAAAAGCTATATAATAAGAGAAAGAAAAGAAAAGAGCAATATAATAATAATAGTACACTACAGAATCTGTAAAGAATACAAGATGGATGTAACCGACAAGTGGTATGAACAAGACCAGTTACTACCGAAGAAGACATAACTATCATTTGGAACCAGCAACTAGTAACTGATAGATCAGTAGCTGCTAACAAACCTAGTATTATAGTGCGAAACAATAGAGACACAACTTGTCGATTAATAGATATTGCAGTGCCCAAAGATATGAACATCTCACAAAAAAGAAGCTGAAAAAATAAGATACACTTAAAAATAGAAATTCAGAGAATGTGGAAAACAAAAACAGACATATCAGTAGTAATAGGGGCATTAGAATCTATCAATAAAGTAATAGAGCAATATATACAGAAAATACCAGTAACTATAAATCTAAATGAAATTAAAAAATTAGCACTGTTGGGATCTGCCCATATCCTGAGAAAAGTATTGAAGCTGCTATATGGATTATATCCAACCCTAGGAATGTGGTTCATTCCCGGTTGGAAGAAAGATACCGGCATTAGCTGAGATAAAAATACAGCGTTAAAAACCAGTGGAAGGTAAAACTCTTGCGAATTCTGCCCTTACTAATTTCCAGCGTAGGGCTCAGTCACAGGAACCTACGTAAGATCTCGCAGCCCGAGGGTTCAAGAAGGAAACTGTATACCTTATCAAAACTTCAGTCGTGCTTAACATCTGCCACATTGTCAGGGATTTCATTAGTATTACTCTTTACGTACGTTACTCACTATTGCTTGGAACTGATCCCGGAATTGATGAAAAACCGGAATGGACCGTGATAGAAACGAAGAAAAGCAATAATAATAATGAAAGTAGTGACTTGTTTTCTGCAGAAATAATTTTATTGGATTCAGGAAAAATTTGTGTTTCAGCGCTGTCCGCTAAAGAAGATACCATTCTGTCAAATATTATACTAATTTTTAATACTATTTTGTAATGTGTAGTTGATTCTTTCTAATCATTATTCGGAGTTTAATGACTGAAAAAAGAATATGATTTTCTTCTTCAACAAATGTATTGATTTTATCAATCAATTGAATTATTTCCAGCGTGGTATTCAAAATAATTTGGTAATATTGTCGACTCAGTGTTGTGAAGAAAGAGTAAAATGTATATGATAACCCGAACCCGAAAGATGTTCAGTTTCTGGGTTATTTTCCAATTTCTTCAAGTATGTATGTATCTCGTTTCGGCCAGCTAAGGACCACGAATGACGAGTGCCAGTAAGGCTCAGTTTTTGTGAGAGTTTACTCACTAGACACATCGTGAATTTTACCGAGATCGGAGAAATAGCGTCTAGATAGGATCCAGATTGCTGTATCCGAGCATTACAACTGCGGTTGTTAGTCACAGAGGGTGAACTTTTCATACATCAAAGCTATTTAAACTGAGACATGGAAATGTAATGCTACAAATTTTATCTTGCCCCACCTGGGAATTGAACCCGGGATAACTTGGTGTCGAGCGATCTCGCTGACACCGTAGCCATGGAGGGGAATATTCTTCAAGTATTATTTACCTTTATTTTTTAGTTCAAAAGCTAAAGCTTTTTAATCTTCTTAAATGTTCTCGAACAACGTGTTGCATGTATCAATATGACTGTATGGTTTGAATACAAAGTAGAAAAATGTCCCGTTATTAATATTTTGTACTATCCCATTATTTTACAACTTTCCCAAGTCTTAAAATATCTTTTGTTTTGTACTGTCAGTTGAAATATGTTGTGTACTGAAATTCAAATTTTATTTAATTTTTATTTTTATTTACTGACTGTTGAATAATATTTCTGGAATTAATCCTGATTTTCGTGTATTGTACATTAACTTTTTTTGAGGCAAAGAAAAGAAAAAGAAGGATTTGTAATATGTGAAGATACGATATAATGCAAATATCTTTATCTGCATTGAGGAACCTTCAAAATTTTTTAAAAAAATGTCAATATTAAAGGAAAACGACCCGATTTTTTTTCCTTTTAATGACAATTTAATTTTGGCGCAAATTAAGGAAATAAAATACTCATGCCCCAGTTTTGGAAAAACTATTTGGAATATAAACACACAAAACTAATCCCACATTTCGTCTCTGGTGCGAGACGTTGTCAGGTGAACTAGTCCATTCCTAGCGAGGCTGCAACTGTTTGCAAAAATCTCGGGTCGTTTTCCTTTTTCTATTTTTAACTAGAAGAGCAGACGTCAAACATAATATTTAATAAAAAAAGAACTTTGCGCCTATGTTGCTTCTGTTGCTGGTTGGTTTCGACGGTCTCCGTGGTTTCCTAGATCTCGTACCCAAGAATTCGCGACCAGGTGTCGAACGTGGTTAGTTTATAGAATTTGAAGGAAGTAGGATATCTTGGGCAATGATGTCGCTTCCATTGCCAATGACCAACTCCCTTTTTTTGTTCTGTTAGTTTCCGCCCTCGCTTTTCCCCCCGTCGCTGCCGCCGCATCGAACGCGCGACTTGTGGACGCGGCGGATGCGGCCCTTTCCCACGCGTCCCGCTCTTAAATCGCGCTCGGAGCTAAGTGTTAACTATTCCGACCGAACGGCGCGCCGTAGTGAAAACAACGCTGGCGGTGGGTGCGCCACCAAACTACCCACTCCACGGTGTAATGAGTAAATTTGTGTGCGGCGTGCGACTGCTTCGCGGCCGGATTGAAAGGGCACCGTCGCCGTGAAATTCCCCATCGAGAGGACGGACTGGTTTCACTTAAGTTGGTAGCACTCATATCGCACCGGCTGTTACTTGCGCGGAACTGCTTCTGTCGTAATTTAGTGTGCGATTCCCATTGCGATGATGGCTGCTATTGCTCTCGCTCGCAAGCACGGATCCGAAAAGATATTTTCTTCGAATTAAACATTGATGCGTGTATTTGTTTCGAAAATATATATTTTTTATTGTTAAGACGTGTGTACAATGAATTGTAGAAAATACGAAGTAAATCCTATTAGAATTTCCCACCCTATTTTGTGTTTCAAATCCTATGTTTGCTTCTGTAGACTAATAGTACTTATATTTAGGAATTTAAAAAAGTCGGTCAGGTTATTTGATATTTAAGGTAATTATTTCATTCAATGTTAGCAATTAATATTATTTTCGCCAGCGTTTAGTACAAATCTTTCCTGTCAAATTAGCCAGCTTTCGATAGTACTGAACGGTAAAATGCGTAAGTATTCCTTTATTAAGAACCATAGGAATGTTACAACATTTGTAAGTAGGATACTAAAAGAATCGAAAATCTTTTTCTCCGGTTGATTTCAACGTCATTGAAAAATAATGACCTGGGGCGATTGCATGCGCCTTTTTTTTAAAAAAAAATAATAGTTATTCCATTTTAGTTTCTTGAAACTACGAATTATGCGTATAATTTATACAAATTGCTGCCTTGTCACCTATCGCTTGATTCTTTAAATTATTTTTTCCGCAAAATCCAGTTATCCGAATTGTGATTCAGTAGGTTGTATAGCATCATGTTGCGTGATGCGAGGAAGGATAGCGATGGCAGGAACTGTAATTCATATAATATTTTCCGCCACTGATGATGACCTCCATTCCTGCGAAACTCTGGAACCCTTGTAGCATTTGTAGCGCCCTCTTTCAGCACTTGTAGCGCCCGCCGTTTACACTACGCGGGCGCTACATTTACAATTTATTCAACAATCATAATACAAATGAATTTGGAATCCAAAATTCACCATAACTTTGTTGGGTTTTTTTCGTATTTTCTGCATAGTCATTATTGAGGGAAAATTTTTAATCTGTTTTTGTGTTTCTTTCACCTCTTTTATACACTATCCCCTTTCTGTTACGTCCTGTTAGTTCATTTTAATTGCATCACGTACCATGCACATTCTACTGGCGACTTCGTGGAATATGTTGTATTTAGCTCTAGCTGATATCTGGGTCGTTTTCCAGCTACCTGACTCCGTCTTTTGCAGTCTCAACATGAAGCCTCGATTTTCTATACCGTAGAGGTCGCAGTCTCATAACACGTAATTTCTGTCTTCTTGTCCTTTCTGCCACTTAGTCCACTCACAATTCCATAGTTTTTTTTCTGTAATATCTAATGTAGCCGGTTTTCCTTGCTTCACGCAGACTATGCATCTATTGAATTGATTTGGAATTAAATTAAGCTCAGGGATGAATGGCGTAACTATGAATGGTCCCAAGATTCCGGGGAACGGCTTTGTTGGCAGTTGTTCTGTTGCGGTGGCAGCCTGTGACACCTCGTCAATCCGATCCGGTGTTGGAAATGCACGTTTTCAATTAAAACGACGAGTTGCATATGTTCATATCATTATGTGAATAATGGGAGTTTTCGTGTGTTATCCCATGAATGGCTGGAAACGCGCCGCCGCGCCCCCACACGCGCGCTTACACAAAGGGCGCGCGGAAGTAAGCGGCGCTCATTTTTGTGATGGTTTTTGTTCTCTGCGGGGAAATCGTTGAATAAAAATAACTCTCATTTGCTCTTCGTGGAACACGCCATTTTCTCGTATTATTTCGTGTGCAACGAATGTCCGCGGATTTCTCTAATGAAGACGAAGTAACGATAGCTGTTGCTCTGGTTGAAGTGCGTAAACGTGTCAAATGTATTCCGGAGCAGCTTTTGATCGCCGATATCTTGATTCGCCTCTATTCCGAGCATGAACATCGTAAAGCATTTTATAATGGCAAAGACATTCGAGCATAGTGACTCCGTGTTCTGATTCCTGGCTCCTTTATGGAATCAATAAAGTTTATGGACGACCTTTACATAACGTCTTGGTTGGTATGTGGAACTATTCAGTTTGTACTCGTTATGTGAAGAAATGGTTCTTGAATGACGGACTCGAATGCAAGTCATTTAAGCATGTGGTTTACAGTATATTTCTGAAATGCCTGATCGGTAAAAAGCGCACTGGGTTATTCGGTGCTTTCACCCATACATTAAATTCGAAAGAAAACTAAATCTATCGTCAATATTTCGATGAATTAAATCCGTACGGATAATTGCGTTTAACCCGTGCAAATAATTTTTGTGATGTAAACCTTTTTCCCATCTCCCCTGAGAGACGGATTGCTTACGATAAACTGATTAATATCGGTTGACGCAATTGTATTGTCACGTTAGTTAGCATTGTTATTTTGGTCTATTGTTTTTATGAAAACTATATTTTTTCGTCGAATTGCTTGATATACGCTTTAAGGAGATGAGAAAGAATTGGAAATATTTAAATTTTTTAAAGTGTGTCGAAAGAGTTTTTGTGTGTGTGGCCTCGTGGAACTTTTAAGAACAATTTATTGTACTGTTTTTGATGTGATATTACTAAATTATGTGTAAATTAAATGTACATAATTAAAGTAATTTTTGCTATGTTATCCCCTTCCATTCAAATTTATCTCCACGAAACGTACCCTGAAAACGTTCAGAGAGCTTCCTTAAAATCGTTGCAATTCAAGATCACTCAAATAGAAGTGTATTGCGTCGAGGTCGGTGATCAGAACACGGCTCCAAGAACATCTTCGTTTTAGCATATGCAGAATACTTATGACAAACGTCACTTACATGTAACTACCATTACGGTCTTTCTCATATCCCCATTACGTGACGACATTCGCTTCACGAAACAATGAATTTTCCAGATCGTAATGTCCCTCCCAACTGTTGGTGTCGCCGAAAAACAATTAACTGTTGTTTGTTTTCGGAGGCGGTGTCAAAACCAGATTTGACCGATCTCGTTCGTTTTCTCTCTGTGAAACGACGTATTTAAAACTCGTCCGCCCCAACACCGCATAATAAATAACATTTTGAAGCGACGACATATTTTTTGTACCGCCACTGCGTGACCTCATAACAAAATAAAACGAGCTATTTCGAATGTTTGGCTACAAAGCTTTCACTTTTCATTGTTAAAATACTTTTGCGGCTGGTTGCTAATAATTTATCGGGGGAGGGCTGAAAACACTACACTTAAAATTCTAGATGGACGCAAAAAACGCTTTCGCTCTGTCCATCCACAAGACGAAGCGCAAGAAAAGCCCGCGGCCTCAGAAGTCGCGGCGGCGGCGGCGAGACACTCCGATTCCGGCCTCCTGATTCATGGCTGGCCGCCGCTCCCCTCGCCGGCCGCCGCCGACCGCGACCAGGAACGTGTGAAATAAATTTCTTTCCGAAATATGAGGCGATGGCGCAGCCGACGAGTGAATCGGCGCCACTGGGCGCTGCCCCCCGAGCCGTCCGTACCTCTGGCCACCCGGGGAGCGCTGCAGTGTGATTGATCGGGGCACCGGAAGTACTGCGAAACGCAAATGGAGAAAGGTTATTATTGCGGGGCGGGTGAGCGTTCTCGGAGGGTTGCTTTGATGCGATCGCGC
Organism: Laupala kohalensis; assembly: GCA_002313205.1. Classification (NCBI taxonomy): domain Eukaryota; kingdom Metazoa; phylum Arthropoda; class Insecta; order Orthoptera; family Trigonidiidae; genus Laupala; species Laupala kohalensis. The sequence continues at coordinate 219,499 of NNCF01130869.1, read as the reverse complement.
GGAAACGCTCTAGCAAACATTTTACCTTTACTTACGACGAATCGAAAATTTTGTTGTCTCTATGTTTGAATTTCGAAAATGAGAACGTGATCATTAATTTGCTTGGTTATTCGTTACTTCGCCTAATTTATAGAAAAGAAATTCAATGATGGCTAGATCACGTCGAACGAGAGAGAAGCGTCATAATTTGTGCTGCCCAGCTGTGTTTAGATGCTACTTTAAGGGAACGCTGTCAAAAGGAATACTACAAAAATGTGTTTAAAGTAGAGAAATAAACCCATTTAGTCGTTACTATTTCAGTAACATTGTCTGAGTAATTCCCCAATTCCGTATTTGTTGCTACGAATGAGGTTTGATAAATGCGTTGTGGAAAATTTTTGAAGGGAGGAGGAAAATATAGTTTGTAGCACTGCGGTAAGTTTTGAGGTGTCGACGATTTTCCTTCTTTTGCTTTCTCTTTCGCATAATTGGTAAAGTTTTAATGGACTGAGAACAAATAAAACTATTTGTTTTCTGAGGTTTCTTCATTCTCGTCCAGCAACGGAGTATCCTGAGAGATGCAACAATACTACACCTGATATCACTTTCGGACAGGTAAAAATGACGAGCCGGGAATCGAACCCAGGACTCCTGCATTGATCGGAAGGGTGTTGCCACTACACACTCGTTCGCGAGTCCTGGGTTCGATTCCCGGCTCGTCGCCATTTTCATCTGTCCGATCGCTATCACATCTTCTCCACATGTAGGGTGGAGAGAAAAAATACATGCAATACCACACCTAATCACCAAAGTTCCTTATATAAGTTCCTTTTAGATACCCCCTCCCATTGGCCTATCACAGATTTTTTTAAAGATCTCCGAAATGCAATACTCTCCCATCCACGCCAGTCATAAATATTTTCCCGGTCATTTGCACCTACATTGCTTAAGTATTGTTCAACGAGTCAGTTTGTCAAGGAATTGAAAAATCTATTACCATTTCTTGTGTTTTTTAACTCTGTGTGTTATTCTAACGAAGTTGTGTTGCGCGACGCGTGTTTCTGTTGCAGGAGCGGTATAAGAAACCTGTCATATCCGTGTGCTGCTGGCATGTGCACTGCGAGGAGTGTTGGCTGCATACACTGGTAATGTGGCTACGCCGGCCCGCGCTGGCCGCTGCCCCGGGCTGAGGAGCATTCGTTTTGGGTGGCTTTCGGACGAGTCCCAGCGCCCTGCTATTGCCTCGCCACTGGGGATGCGTCGGCGAAACATTTGAAGGGCACTGCCGTTCATTTGCCCTCACAACTTCGAATACCATTACGGCGCTCTAAAGAGAGCACGGGCGAAGAAGAAAACTTGAGCTCCCATTCAGTTTCCATTCTTAGCGTCTGATGCAATGAATAGTTATCCCTCGCGTTTAACCTTAAATTTTCAATGTGCTTAATCGAACGGTTTTTGCGATATGCATTTTATTTGCAATACATCACTTATGAATTCGCTCTAACAAATTGATAATTCTCCTAGATTTTCGTCGGCAATGAATGTTGATGAAACGGACGCATCCCTAGGTTCAGCTGGTGACGTTGGTGAGGCAGCGCTGGGTGGCAGGGCGCGGTGGCAGGTTGATCAGGCGCTTCAGCCTTCAGCACAATTGGCGGACGGAGTTATTCGCAGTGATCACGATCATGCTTCCCCTCAATCAACTATTTCTGCTCTTCACATGCGTCGTAAATTCAATTCATTGTTAGATACTTAACTAGTTTTTGCCTCGACCTCTCATTTTTTCGTTCTATTGATGATATAATTTATTTGAAAAATGAATATTAAATCCTATAAGTACCACGAACGAAACGTGACGTAACCAGCAAACTGGAAGATTTAAATAAAACGAATGTGCTAATAATAACGAACGCATTTGTGTCACTCTGAGCTACTAACTTTGTCAGCTGACAAATGTAGAGAAGAATTCGAATGGATGCGAACAATAATCTGATGTCAGAGTACTCTGGGAGCTCATCACTGCTAGTCTTTGCTAGTGGCTGACTAACTAAGAATACGACTTGTAGCAGCTGGATCTAGTTGCTTTGTGCGAGGCTCCGATTCGTTGGAACGACAACTTGACTGGTATGCCCATTAGAATATCAACGATGAAAGAGCACAAGGTTTGAAGTCCGTGTTGTGTAGCTGTGCGTCTGACGTGATCATAACAAAAACTGGGAATGGATACTGCGGACACTTACAACGACTATAGCCTCGCACGCAACTTCATCTTGAAGAAAGTCATCTTAAATACCTAGACGTTTCGTGTCCGAGAAAGAAAACCTACAGTATTTTCGTCATTAAAAATCAATCACAGTTTTTGAATATTGCTCCTGAGACATCTTTATTTCAGATAATATAAATGACTGCCTGGACACCATTATTCAGAGAAATAGTTTTTGTTGGGAATGACTTCTTCCAGGAGTGTCTGAGAACACAGATATCGTGAAGAAAGTTTACTAAAACTGTATTATTGTAGTAATGTTTCTTATAATGTATTTTCGACGTTGACTCCTGATATATTACCTTAAGAAAGCTAATATTGATGAATTTATCAGAATTATGAAAGTCTAAAAAATCCTGTTAATGAATTTGACGAAAAAATATTTATTTCGAGTTCTCACGAACAAATATTAATTTTCTCTTATCCACGCACCTAGCGACAATTCGACATTGAATTATGTTGGCAACTTTTCATCAATGTATTTTCTTTGAAGCAGATTCCAAAACTTTGATGGATCAACACGTGAGGAGGAAATGGTGGAGGTGAACAAGTAAATGCATTTGTTGATGCCCACGTCAATGAGAGGGCTGTAGAGTGTGTGCGGAAGAGCATGACAACTCGCGCTTCAGGGGCGGAATCAGATTGGAAAGAGAGTGCCTGGTTGCAGGCCGACGCCGGGATCTCCCATAATTAGATGAAACGGCGGGGCGGGCCGTGTGTTGTGGTTTTGATATTAGGGCGTTGCCGCAGCTACTGGAGGACGGGTAGAAGCGTGGGGTGCTCAGGGTGCCCCGGCGCAAGCCTCTCTGGATGTTTCACTTCACGCCTCCCCCGCACCGGGTGCAGACGCTCTCTGAGGGAGGAACGTATCGATCAAGTTTCGGATATGCTGGAGTTAAGACGTCGTCTTGACGATATGGCTCGTGCAATGTAGCAAATAATGATCATTGTGAGACATGATAAATATTAGTGAAAATTATAAATAAGAAAAGAGGATCGAGAAAAGAAAAAGAAAAAAATTATAAATATATTTATCGGAAAAGGAAAGAAAAAATAGAAAGTTATTCCGATGTATTGACTACTTTTGCAGTTGGATTATTGTTGTACGCTAATAGTCACATAAATAGTCTAAAAAACATACATGAACAAATAGACTCGAGGAAACCAAGAACTGAAAGACATGTGATAAGTAACTTAATCAGCTCAAGAGTTCCAGATTATTTTCATTAAAAGGATACTGAGGAGACATGTATTTATCTTAGTTCTCATATTTCTGATTCTCATATCTTCGTTCTCATTCGTATCATATGAAATGTGACATTAAATACATCACATAATTCATAATACTTGAAATGTCCGTATGTGATTGCTGAAGACATTACAATTGCATTGTTATCAATTCTACGTGTAATTGGAATTAATGGTTTCATGTTTTTTTGGTTACATATTCTCAAATCATATACGCCGCAAAGTCATGAATTTCCGCAAGGAGACTTGAAATGCCGCTAACTCGAGCATTATTTTGATGTACGCCTCATAAGTCATTTAAGAATCGACGTATTTCAGTTGCCAGGAGTGAATAAATTATGGAGACGTAAGTAGGAAAGTATTGGCATAATTGACATCAATTTTTAATAATGGCTTTTCAACGTTATATTGCAAACGTTCATAAAACAAATAATTCCAAAGATGTCATTTCGTGGAAACTTCGTGCCATATATAAATTTCTTATATCTCTTTGTAAAGTAAGGAAATTTTCGATTTAATTCTTCGATCTTCGGGAGCATCACTCTAAAATGCTATTTACAGAGACCAACTAACGTGTAAGATGAATGTATAAATACTAATGCTATAGTATATTCGTTTAGTTGTTTGAATTTTCGTGCAGAAAAGAGTTGTACTTCCAATAAAAATAATAAAGTATGATAATGAATGAATTTATGAATAAGGAACTTCCGAAGAAATCAGAAATTGATGAAGAACACAAATGTGTTTGCTATATTTCGTATGCATAATTATTTGCAAGAAAATGTGTCTCACTGTAGTAAATTAATAGCAATAATGTTTTCCAATATTAATATTATTATGACTACGAAATTCTTTGAACCATCATTCTATATCAATTATTGCAAAACAGACAAAGTAAATAATTCGTGGAAGAAATCCAGAAACTAGAAGCAACTGAATGAAAGGTTTCATTGTTTCGGTTCTTTTCGGATTTATTGTTCTGTGAATTAAGTTCAAGCTAAATGAATGAAACCATTGAATTGTTATTTTCAAGACTTTCTCAGAAATATAACTCACAGGCTCCACCTAAATGATACAATTTGAGACCTTATTAATCTTTGGTATTTTGATACTATATGAATCGTAAAATGATGCTGAAACGCTGGTGCACAGTCTACAGCTGCCTGAATAGCACGTATGAAATGTGCTTGGCTGATGTATTCGAAATGTGTTATGTGAGTAATGTACTGGAATATGGAAAAACACATGGGCACGAGATTTCTCCTCTGAATCGACGAGACGATGGCGGCGTTGGCGGTGAAAGGTTAGTAACTACATGAAGAAATGGCCTCTGGCATTGAATAATGTTTCTCATTCGCAAGTACTTTGTTTTGTGCTATCACTCGGAACTGAAGATATGAAGGACCCTCACACCATTGTTTGTACATTCGTAGCATCTATCCAATGTTTTTCAGTAATTATAATGCTCTATGGCAGTTACCTGTTTATATAATTCGAATGACCTCTCATCAGAAGATTTTAATAAATATTTTTAGCGCCAATGAAAGGTGTGTGCAAGACTTTTTGAACGTCGGAAACTGCAAAAATTGCCCGCGATGAGGGGTCACAGAATAAATGACGTCCCTCCGGAATATTATAGCAAGAAAACTCTTCGTGTGCAGAGACCTGGACATCGCCGGCAGATGGTCTCCTGGGCGCGCAATGTCAGTGGCACCGTGGCTCCCGGATGCCAGCGATTGCTTATGACAAAGGGCTGGCTGACGCTGATGTTGCAGCAGTGGCAGTTGTCGTGGGCCTCCACCGCCTCCGTCCAGCGCTGCAGAGTCCGTCACAGACCGTGGACGAGCGTCCGCGTCGCCGCCTCGGCCTCTGGACGTCGGCAGATTGACATCACAAAGAACAACGACTGTACCCCTATTGTGCGCGCGTCCACGCACCGAGTCCTTTGCGGGACGAGTTATAGCCGCGCAGATCGGCAAGTTCGCGTGATTTAATGACTGTTGTGCGCGATCGTCACATGCAGCAACGTTTTGATGCTGGAAATATCTACGTCGCACTCGGAAAGCTTTACATCAGTCTTATGAGATAAGGTATGCTGTAGATTGTCGCCCATTGATCAACGGACGTTGTGCCTCTTGCCTGTGAAAGCTTAACTGCGCACAGATTATGAGAAGCGTGCACGTGGCCCATCTAATTGTTAATGCTTCCCGGTGTTCTGTGGCAATAACGAAGATGCCCAAGATGGGAGAGAATGTACATTAGCAATTAATTTGGATCATCTTCTGCTGACGCGTGTATCGTACTTTGAGACAAAAAGACAAGATGGTTATGTTGAATATTTCGCACGTCACGTACCACGCCGCTACATCCCCTAATGGAAAGAAGGCCGGTGAGTACTTTGCCTTGTTTTGTCTGGTAGCTTCTTTCTGTTGCAACTCACACTGGGACCCACATACTTTGACCTGTGATTGATGAGTGGATTTTGCAGGCAGCTACGAGCCATTGCACAGCTCACGGAATCTTTGCCTTTAGAAAAAAGCATCGGACCAAGCGACGGAGAAAGCAGCGAACGCCGTGCCATACAGTGCTGGAAAATAGAGCTTTGCCAGTTGGGAACTCAGTGTGACGCAAACGCACGTTAATCCTGCGCCTAACCGCCGTTGTGCTGTTGTCGATTTTCGAGAACGAAAAAGTCTAGAATTGCTGAACCACCCAAAACAATGTCCGACTCACCTCTGCGCCTATGAATAAGATTTATTTGTGTAGTAGATTTCTTTCTGCTTACAATCACCGTAAAATGTTGTTTATTGGTTGTTAGTGGGATATACTTCGCGAAAACGTCTCCCTGCCGTCCCCCGTCCATTTCAGCCTCCAATTTTTTCTTTTGCATTCGCCAGGTTTCTTTTGACGAGATCGAAATTCGATTGCGGCCCGTTAGGTTGACGCAAAGCTCTAACTTCCAGTTTTGAGGCACAGCATAAAGATTCCGTTTGTTGCGACTGACGTGTCCGCGTGCTTTCGCCCTTAAGCGACGAAATCACGCGGCGTGGCGTCGGCTCGGCGTTGGACGTGGCTGCTTGCGGCCGCGCGCGTCACAGGTCTCGCTCGATGTGACTCCGAGCTAACGCGCTTTGCGCACCTAACGGACCGGGCCGTCCGTTCCTTCGCTCTGTCGAGGCGGAATTGCTTCGGCTCCAATTGTGTACGATCGCGTTTCGTTCTGTGCTTTGCCATTGGCGTTGTCGTGTCGAATGCTGCAGCACCCTTTCGTACTTTCTGTCGTGAAAAAAAAAGTGGTATGGTGTTCTGCTAGTGCAGCTACTTGTTATTAGCGAAAGCTCTTTCTCTACCGCAATTCTAGTTTATGATTTTATATAATTAGCCTTTCGTATAGTGTACTACTTACTATTTTCTTTCTCGTTTAAAGCTTGAAGTATAATCATACATGCGAACGTTGCTATTTTTTAAAGTTCTGCCATAAAGCAAAGGGAAATGAAATAGAGTATCGGGAATAGAGGATAATTATGATTTCAGTCCCAGTAGTGACTTGTCATTGCAGCTTAACGTCTAAAAAATGTTGATTCGCCTTGTTCTTTCATTTGCAGTTTTCTTAAAATTTATTCTGACACTATGTAATACCGTGAATGCAATTATATTATCTAAAAATGAATACGTAATCGCTAAAGCCGAAGAGAATTTTTTTAAATCTATTGACCTTGTAATGCTTGGTGAATCAATTTACGTTCTACTGTCTGTAGAAATTAATGAGTATCTGCATCTGTGGCAATTTGGCAATATGGTCAATTTAAAAATATTAAGATCAGTCTCTGTTCGTGAAAGAATTCAGTTTTTCTGATGGGTTGTCGATTTCGTGGAATGTTTATTCACGTTGAGCCTGCGATGCAAAATTAGCGTTCGTGTTCTGGAGAACTTCCTCGTTATGATTAAACAAAGCAATCTCGGTTGCGTCCATCTGAACGAAGGCAACGAGCGTCCATGGAAATCCCCTGCGCGGAGATGTAGATAGTTGGCGCGTCTCGCCGCTGGCTGCTGCGCGCCAGGGTCCGCCACGCCGAGCGTTCGCAGTTGCTCCGGACGGACGTCCAGGAGACGCAGTTCGCGCGTGACAGTCGCGAGACAGCGTCCGTCAGCCGCGACTTGGCGACGTTTTTCTTCGCTTTGCTTCGCTCGCAGTCGCTGGCTGCCCGCCCTGCCTTTGTGAGGCTTCGACTGCACTTGTCAAGCTGCCGTCCGCGATAGCGCCGGAAGAGAACTGTCCAGGTTACGCGTGAAAGAGGGCTCTGGTGTGGAAGACTTGACGGTTACCTGTTTGCTATGTATGGATAGAATACGAAAATAATTTCGAAGGCGTTATCTAGCCAGATCTAATTGGAATCGGGGGTTGGTAAAAAAGTTATCTGATTTCAGTACGGTATGTTAAGTTCCGTAAACAAATGAGCTTATCCGGCATTTCTAGGATTAGTTGAAATTGAAATCTCACGAAAATTCCTATGAAAACAGGCTCGAATGTAAAATAATATTAACTCATTGTTGAGATTTTTTTAGAGAAATGTATTTCATGTACCTTTACACAGATATTTTACTTGAGACTCGGGAACTAGTTCTAAGCGGAGTGCCGGTTATCGAGGAGTCTATAAATGAGAAGAGTACTTGTATTTGATTTTCATGTCCGGTAGACTAAGTACTTCAGAAATTTTATTCGCGTGGACTAGTGTACCTAATTGTTATTAATAACTTCAAAGGGCTGTAATGACCTTGACATTGACGAGTCCTAAAGCCTCACAAAAAAAAGATAACTTGAAAGCATCGAAACTACTTCAGTGTTTCGCAGTTTCTGATTCTACGTTCGAAATTGTGAGCTTTTTATAGATATTGATGTTGATCNAATTAATTTTGCCTTCATCAGGGCAACTATGAAGGCATTTTTTTAATTGTTGACCAATCCTCGAAGATATCTTTCTGCTTTTCATAGAATTCATAATTTCCATTTACTTACTTTTTTCATTTATTAACGTTCTTATATCACAAGATCACCTGGACATCTACAAAGTCATTCCCAGATTTACATTTTACGTGTAGTTTTCACATCTTCCTTAAGTTGTTAAGGAGCCACGACACTACCCCTCGTCATCTTTGTCTCAGTGCATCTGTTTTACATGTTTCTATAATATGATATTTATATTATTGTCAATAAGTTTATTGTTTAAAATTTAATAATATTTTTTCCTGTAATCCTTCCCATAGTATGTTCGCTCATGCCCATAAAACCTGCAATCCCGTAGTATACGGTCTCCCTTTTAGTCAACTGAAACACAAAGGCAATTATTACCTTATTTTTTCCTATTTTTGCGAAGTAATTTTAAAAATTTTCATATTCCATTAAAAATTGAGCGTAAGCTCGGCTTGGTGAACAGATTTTTATTCCAAAATTTTTGTATTGTTTATCGAAATTTTTCCTTTTCTGCAATAATCATCGAAACTTTACGTTATGAATTAAGTCTCCAGGCATAATTCCCACGAGAACCTCAAATACCTCTGACGATACCGTTTTGTACCTTCCATTCAGCCCAAGAAATCACATTCTTTGTACACTTCGAAACTTCCTTTCAGTCTTGATATACAACCCGATGACTCCACACTAAACAACCTTAGTTCATTATTGATAATAATCCTCCATTATACAGCTGCACAAACTCTTCAAGCTATGGTTGATTGCTTTTATTTTCCATGTATCGTAAATGCTCCCAGAATAGCAATCACTATGCTCAAATTTTTGAAATTTTCTCACAAATTGTAACTGTTCTCTATTTAACCGAATTATATTCTTTCGTCCAGCGAGAGCACGTAGCTCTTAATTTTTCTATGGATAATTTTATTTTTAACCTCGTGAAGCGACTTGTTGCATTCGGTAGCAATTCTACCCACTCCCTCTCCCTGTTCAGCATGCGTGCATTTCATGTGAATGGCCTTCGCGTGTTTCTGTGAATGCTCGCTTTCGTGCATTAGTGTCGTAAAATCGATACCATTGGCGTGGAAATTGAAACTTTTTTCATTGTTTTTCAGGGAGCTAAGAAACTGTGTCCTCAGTGCAACATGATCACTTCTCCGTCGGATCTGCGGCGGATTTATATGTGACGACAGGAAGAAATGGGTTGAAGTCTGTGCGTGAAGGAGCGAAGAAGTTAATCAATGCTTTCCCATTCCCATCTCAAGCTTTGGACTTCGTTGTTCTCTTGAATGTAGCCGATAACCGCAGACCCAACCATCGTGAGTTACCTTCGCGAAGGACGAAGTTGAAAGACATAAGTGCGTGCACCGCCTCTGAAGTACGTACAGAGAACAGCAAGATGCTTTCTGTTGGTTTGGTACCTCTACTGCTTTCGTCAAATACTGATTCTCCAGTGAATTAATTCACTCAGTAATCGTATGTCATAGACACTTATATGTATATGTATGTTACGCACGAATGTTTAACATGCATCGTGCAAATATCTCAAAACATTTCGCGTCGTTAAATCTTCGGCAAGTAATTTATTCGTTAAAATGAATCGTGGAAGAGAGGGAGTGCCGAATCTACGGTAAGGTGCGGCTTTGGGGACTTCTACATGTTTACACGTTTGTCGTCTATGTATGTGTGTGGATGTATTATTGAACAGGAGGACGTGTGGGCTGTCGTTCCGCCCCCTTCCCCCGCTCCATGTTTGCGAACGCTATTCCGTCTTGGAATGAATGAATGAATGAGTGAATCAATCAATCCTTAGCGCACCATTTCTCCGAGTGACTTCACTGCTCTAAAAGCTGAAGTGACTTCACTTGATTTCCTGCTTCTCCCCTCTTCCTTATGTTTTATCCGCTGCGTTACGTTAGACATCGGACCGCTCGTCCCCGCTGGTCTAACTAAGCGAAGCGTCGTTCGAATTTCCCTAATAAACGTTTGGATTACGACCACGTGGTTGGTTGCGCCACTTGGCTCGACCAACCTTTTGGCTCGTTAAGCTAATTTGGTGTGAAGTCTAGAAATGATTGTAAAAAATATTGCAGTAATTGATTTGCCCGTCGCGCTATGCCTCGAGTTAAGACTCTGTTTTAATTAAGGTATGAATGGTGAAGCACAATTGGTATGAATGCACTGTTATCTGTTTGGAGGAATCCGACCCTGATTCCCTCGTGCTCAGAAAGACGGATGGGAGCGCATGTGCTTTATTCCCTTTTGCTTTCTTGTGTTCAGAAGTATTCGAATCAAGTATCCATTTCAAGCACGTCCGTCGGACTCGTGATATCAAGAAAGAACCTCAGTTTACCCCCTGTGTTTCCTTATACAGTATTCTCTCTCTAACTCTCATAATCGTGTCAGATCATTTAATCATGGTTCATTTGTTTAAATGTTGATGCGGTGCGTCATCAAGCGAAAATATACATCCAAATCCTCCACCTCTTAATAGCTTATAATGTATTATTGTGTATTTTGCAGTTATCAGAAAACACTAGGCATTGTTCTTTTGTTCCTGTATACAAATAAAAATAACTAAACGATTATTGAGTTTTATTTATCTTTCTTCCTTAGTATCTTTCCCATTCCCACCTTCGTAATAGAGGGAGGCCACTGGACGTCTTTGTGAGCGTCGAACATTTCTTGCCCCTCACTTCAGCAGCCAGCGTTCACTAATCACTGAATTAACCCGCACGATGCCGCTGCGGAAGTGAAAGGGTGGATGGAGACCCATTCAGATCTCTTCTCCAATCAATGCGGGGAACAGCAGCAGTCTACTTCCGGAAATTCCCTCGACCAATCGAGAGGCAGAGTTCAGGAGGTTTCAGCTGTGGCAGAGGAGAAGGCGAAAAGTGGCTGTATGCGGAAGATTCTTTCTCGGCGTAACATCTCCCGCTCTCCTTGGAATATGGCTTCGGAGATACTAATCGAAAATGTTGCAAAATCTATATCTAGTTATGCTTACGATTGCAGAACACAACTTTGTCGTTTCTCTGAATCATAAGGGGACTGCATTAAGTACACCTTTTTGGCACTTCAGTTAATATTTACCCAATTTTGACTTAAGATCATTTTTTGTTGTTTACACCTTATGGCAAACTATTTATGGAGCGTATCTAAGTTGAACTCTTCCTGTACAATCAATCAACTTGCGAAATAATTAGGTATGTAGTGCATCGCTCGTATTTTTACGAATATCGTATAAATCTTCAAATTAATATTATACCTTTTTAAACATTCGACAAAACTTAGTCGCAGGTTGCATCCTTCCGTCGTTTATAGATGGATCTTGTAGCAGAGCAGCATCCGTAGCACGCTTTGCAGGAAAAACCATCGCTCTCGAAAAGCGTAAAAAGTGTTTTCTGTGTGTGTTGCTTTTGCCGTTGTTGGAAGTGTAATGTGCAGGTGCAGGTATTGCTTCGAATGTCGAGACCGCTGCACGCGAAATTAGTTCGCGCTCCTCGTGGCCGTACACAGTTTGTAACTGCTTCTTCACGATACATTACTTATATATTTCTAAAATTCGAAACTGAAGAGTTGGTGGCGTTTCATAAGAAGCTGGCGTATTAGTGAGAATGTGTCTGAACCTCCTACCACAAGAACACTGATTATACTCTTTGGGCGTGTGCGTTCAAATACAATCGTACCCAAAAAATATTTGTTCGCGGCCAAAGTTAATATTTGTATGTTTTCAGAAAATGAAAGAACTGCGGCGTGGTTTTTCGACCTCGTGACCCGACATCACCCAAATACCTTAGAAAATATATTCTGAATAACTCATCAAATTTTCGGTAATTATCCATCTCAGGATGTTTAATCCAAATAATTGTTGTAACACCGCGGGATGTCCGGTATTTTCGAAAATTTAGTAATCCACATGAGTTTTATTGTTAGCAATTGTTTTCACACCACATTTCGCCTTGAATTTGCAATTGATCAACCTGTTTGGGTCAAGCAGGACAGGTTTCCCGGATGTAGCCTTGACGGGAAATGTTTCAGATGGTAACGACTGATTTTTCTCTTTTAATCTAAGAATGGTGAAGTAAGTTTATTATGTTTTTGGCCATTGATTTTTAATGTAGTAGACAAAAAATCCAGCAAATTAGATGAATTACGGATTTATGTGTAATCAAAATATCGCACGTATTGGAGGGGTTGTGATTTCATGTTTGTATTTGACTTCATGATCCAGAGTTTTCGTATCTCGCGATGACAATTTGCGGCGCAAAGATTGTATGTGATCTTTCTGACTTACGTCAGTTTCATTCAGTGACAATAACTGGTTAACTAAAACTTTTGAGATGACTGAAATGAATCACTGTTGGATACAGTCTCATAGGGAATAATATTCGAAGTAATGAGAGATCTTTAAAATCGTTTTCTCTCTTGCAGAAAAACTTCACAAAATCATGCAACAAGAACTTATTCATTTTAATGATAATTAATGGTTTTGCAATGTATTCAGTTTTTTTTTAATTTCTTACTTCATCAGATGATAATTTCTCCCAATTCATTCGAATTGTTTTATTCAGAACACATGGGCGTAACATCGCGTGATAACGTTTCGTGTTATTTTCTTTCAACGTTACGTTTTCGTGATATTTTCAGTGACTTAAATTCAGAAGTTTAAAGTTTGTTTGTTAAATAGTGAAGGAAGATGTAAAATGAAATTTAGTCACTCGTAACTAATGAAGAACAGGAAATGTGACGAACTTCATTTTGCTTCTCATAATACGTGAACCTGGCGAGCCCAAATATTGATAATTATAATACGAGAATCAATGCTATGTCTGCAATTGGTGTGTGACAAAAATTTACAGTGAACAGAGATCGTTGTTGGATAAGATTGCTTTGATTATTGTTTTTTTCTGCGTTAAACTTACAGAATACTCTTGTATGATATTTCAAGTCGTGTGATTTGCTACTTGACTAGGATGCTGAGGAGAATGTTGCAGTACTGTTTATCGTCAGCAAAGGGATATGAAAATACAATGTATTTTAGTTTCTAATATTTCACAAGATCCTTTTAATTATATTTGAAATGTTACAATGAAGAGTTACTCTTTTCCACTCAAAGAAATTCTATAAACATCGGTGAAGTGCTGTGAATAACACTCGGCGTGAAAATGAATTTGTCGAGTTTAATTTTAGTTTGCGTTCCCTAAATGTCTGATAGACCTAAATAAAATGATTTCGTTCCTCTGCTCCAAGCTTATCCCTCGTTCATGAGTACCTCATCGAAATCCAAGAATCCCGCAAATAAAATAAATTCCCGGTAAATCCGAAAATGAAACTCTTTCCTACTGGGGTCTTACAGAACTACGGTGATATAAATACCTACATTCAACAAAAAATAAGATAATTTTTTCGTCCTCGTATGAAACTTATTAAACTGTGCGTTGGTTTTGAAAAGCTTAAAGCCTAGTATTCCTAGTCCAGAGAGAAATCTGGTATACTGTATTGTGAATAGATTCACATATTATTTCACTATAGAGGCTAATTTGTGATCTCTTAGGACAATTCTAGTGTGCCGAATATGGACCGGGATTCCTTTGCCTATCGTAATATTAACATAAACCTTCTCCAGCTTCAGAAAAATTGTATACCGTTTCAGCCTCTGATTAGTCAAATACGTTTGCTTCATATTAATCATTGCTTCTAGAAATGCAATTCAAAATCATCGAATTCCATTCTAATTTAGGTTTGTCCCACGATCCCCACGTACTTCACTGCGTGATGAATGCCGTAAATACGTGGTGTTATTCTCGCAAAATTGATCTAAGTTGAAGAAATTCTTGCTTGCGGTTACGTTTCCAAGTAATATGCATGTGACGAGTTCTGAGTAAACTCTAAGGGGTATTAAATTGTGTCGCTATCTACTGGGGTGTACGAAAAAACTATTTAGCCCTCCTATAATTTTACCGTTTATTTAAATGATCTCTGAACACAAATATTATTCCTATGAATCTTATGTTAGAGAGAGATGTGTACCAAACAAGACGCAGTGAAACATTATTTCAAATGCACTTTCTATCCCTGTATCTTTACATCTTTATGAAAAAAAAAAAATTTGTGGCAAAAAAAGTGCCTATCCTACTCTACCCGTTTGAAGTTTGTCTTTCACTCAAACGTTTTATCACTTTGTATTTTAATCTCATCCAAACACCTTCGCGCTTATTGTATTCTATAGGATGTGAGCGAGAGCAAGAAATTCTGCCATTTCCACACGTTCTTAGCAGAGACCAGAAATGATATTAACAGATATAATATTGGTTCTAAACTGATTGTCTTGATATATTTATACTCGAAGAACAATAATTATGCGAATATTATTATAGACAATCAATTTTTAATGTGGTACTTTATTAGTATTTACATGGCTAACGTTTCGATGCTACTTTGGCATCATCATCATCAGGACCGCTAGAAATTGGTATTCAAAAGTAGAATTACAAGATAAAAATTTAAATACATAAGTTATAAAATAAATAAATAATAAAATAGTTACAAAATATTTCACGATATGTGACATAAGTATAAAAATAAAAGAAAAATTATTCATGCAATTGAGTTATAATTTTTAAAAATATATATCACATACCTGCTAAATTTTTTGAAATGTTCCAGTTTTCCAAAAATTAATACCCATAAAATTTTCTTTTTAAAACCATTAAAAAACATCCCTTGTTGTAAGAATAAAATAGTGAAGCAAATTCACCATTGTCTAGAACCTTCCTTCACAGAGGTATGATAAAAATTTTAAAAATATTTGTGGTTTGAATGTAAGTGACAGAAAGGATATCAAATAGTGCCAACTCTTAAATGGTGAAAAATGTGTGCCAGTTTTACAATATTACAAAATTCATATTATAAATGTTAAGTTAAAATATTTAATACATAATATAATTATTATATTCATTAGAAAATGTTAGTTTCAATATGAATGGATTCTGAAATCAGGCGTTTAAATGTATTAATTTCATAGTTCATTCTTCTTACAGTGTTTAATAGTTCCACTGTTCATATATTTGCTCAAGTTTTATCTTATGTTCATTAATTCTAGTACACAACATACGTTTGGTCTGACCAATGTACACAAAGTTGCAGTCCATACATGGAATCGAATAAACATTATATCTTTTTTATTTATTAATATCTTTGTAGTTTCTTTCTATATTGAATTTGTATGTATGTATTTTCGTTTCGGCCAACGAAGGACCACGATGACGAGTGTTAGTCATTTCTGTACGAGTTTACTTACCAGACACATCGTAACTCTTTGCGGGACAGAGTCTAGATTGCTGTATCCAGGTATTACAACTACGGTTGTTAGCCGTAGAGGATGGACTATTCATAGGTCACAGCTATTTGAACTAAGACATGGATATGAAAAGCCACAAATTTTAACTTGCCCCGCCCGGATATCGAACACGGGACGAGCAATCACGCGGACACCGTGGCCACGACGGGGACTATACGGAAAATGTTTATGAACCTGTGCACAATTTCTTACAGTTTGGAGTGAATCACTCTATCAATAATAGTTTACAATTCGCTTGCCGTTAAGTAGTTTTATTTTACGAGTGGTTGTCGTTACTGGTCTTTAATCAGTCATGAATAATTAATATTACTTAAAATTTCTTTCTGTATTTATTGCTCTACGTGGTTTCCCCACATCAGACTTTGATGTTGTTACGTTGAATAATAATTTGTGGACCAACTCTTTAACAATATCATTTAATGCTGTTAAAATAATTTCAGAAATCGGTCTATTGTGATACTATATTACGGAACACGAGACGATGAGAGTTCCATTCATTCATTGTAGTATTTGTAAATAGGAAATGTAGCGTGCTATAGAAGCTTATCTACATGGAGCGATAGGAGGTAGGAGTAGGGTGGAAGGCTATTGTTAGTAGGTGAGCCGATTAACAGGGTTTACCGCAACTTGGCCCACGTAGAGAAGTTAGTAGGAGTAGTTGGTAATAGAATTATTGATACTAGGAGGAGGTAATTAGAATAAAATGGGTTCGCTTTTCAGTAGCCACAGCTAGATGAACTGAGACGTTATGTGAAAAGCTACAGATTTTTACTACACCAGGAATTGAACCCGGGTGACTTGGTGAAGTGTAAGAACGCTACCACCTTAGCCACCGAAGGGGCTAAATTCCATTAATTGACAAGTGAGTAGGTTACAGTGATAGTTGGAAATTGCCTGCATCGGACGGTGATTTGGTTAGTTCTTCATTATCCGATTGAGAGTCGTTCTTTCCTTACGAGGGCCCCAGAAAAAATTAAATCCTTCAATTGGAATTGTTTTTACACTAAATAGTTTGGAAATATTGTCATAAACATGAGTAAAAATGAGATTAAAATTCAGTTTAACCATTATTGTTAAATAATTTGCAATGTTGAATTAATTTTTCATATACTACAAATACTTCTCATAGAACAATTTGTTTATGTCTAGTATACAATATTTGTTGGAAAAATATTATGAATATCTAAATTCTTTTTAGACTTTTCGGGACCCTGGATCAAATGCCCGTGCCTAAAAATTGTACTGATCTTATATTTACTTAATCTCCTCTTTTCAAATTCAACTAAACTACATTCCAGTAGTCATTTATGCCAAAAATATTGGCATACAACGTCAATTCTATTCTTCGCTCGACTAGTATAAGGGTACCTTGGTGAAGATGGAATCTGGATCAACACAATGAGATTGTGAGTCCGGGAATGCTGCAAACTCTCCATTTTCTTTTTTTTT
>NNCF01130869.1:151725-194225 GCA_002313205.1 Laupala kohalensis | reverse complement strand
TATATATATATATATATAATCACAGAGTTCGTGCTTTTTGCCAATTTATAATTCAACAAGATATCCTTACTTTTTGTTGATCATTCTTAATGTACGTTCCTTGTCGGATCGCGGTTGTGTCAAATTAATTTTACGCATTCTGAATCAAAAAAGGAGAAAAAATTCCCATGTGAAGTGAAACCAGTCGTAGCACAACGTTAACTTAAAACTTTTGTTCAAAAATCAAATTGCTTTAGAAAACGAATAGAACGCTTAAAAAGAACAGTTTGCAGATTAAATATTTCTTAAGTATTGAGAATTTCTTGTATAGCACATCTGTTGAAAGATTTTCCGTTCTTTTCCAGACTTCAAGTCGCGAACAAGCGGATAACTAAGATCCGTACACGAACACACACACACATATTAGTGGCATCGCTTGAGAACTGACGAGATAAGGTGTTGTCTAATCTTATTTGAAAAAAATTCGAAAAATGGGTTCTCATTTCAGATAAACTAGTTTGTGTACAGTGTATTGTGAGTTTTGTTCCGATAACAAAAAATTGACTTCCAGGGTTTTATTCAGCGAGCGCTCTGAACTAGATTTCTGTGCGATGTGTAGTTGGTATCACCGAAGGGGTATCCATTTCGGAAATTTGATGGCACCTTTATCTTTTTAAAATTAAAATAATTACATTTATTTTTTAAATCATATAAGAAATTACAATTTAAATTATTAAGTACTTACTACATAACACACACACACTCCTTTTGTTGCAACAATATAAAACCATTAATATATTCCTCTAAAATCAGTGCTATACTAAATAATATTTCGTCTTTGGTTTAATGCATTAAGACAGTATCGGTACAATACAAACTATGTTTATTAGTCTGATGCGTAATTCAAATTTGTTTTCATTGGGAAGTAAATGTGAATGTTTCTATGGCGTCGGAGATTCCTGACATTTTTTTACATTGCATTCAACGCATTTTCCGGATGTGAGTCATTCTTCGGAAATGACGGGAATTTGCGAAAAGCTATCGATTAACTGACTCCTTGTATCTCTTGTCTTATGTTTTGTTGATTTTTCGACGCGAAACTCGCCGTAATTTAAAATGTCCCACAAAGTTTATACAAAAAGGAGAGATTTGATTAAAATCTTTCGAAAAATTAGTCATGTTTCCTGATATTTTGGTTGGAAGGATAGCAATTTTTTTTATTTCCCTCGAAGGAAGTATCTAATATAGTCATCGCCATATTTGGATTTCAAGACATTTTTACAAGAGATATTCGCGTTTGAGTTGTGAGAAAAGAAACATAGAAAATATTTTTAGTGAAGAAAATGTGAAAAATCGCGTTTTAAAAGTTGAAAATTTTGTGAGCACTTGCTTACATAAAATCTGTTGGACGTTTTTTGAACATGTTTTTCATAGAACCTTGACATGGAATTAGTCCCGTAGTAGCTACAATTTGTGTTTTAAAGAAAAATTTTTCAGACGTTTTTGAGTAATTATCCAAAATGTACTCTGATTTTCTTGTGAAGCATCCTTGAGGTTAAAGGAATAAAATCTCGAAAAAATCGTAAATGGACAAAAAGCAGAAAGTACTCTTCATGTGAAATGTAAATGGAACTCACATATCCTTTTAATGTGAAACACTACATTCTGCCGGATAGAAGCTTTTGGTCGCTATCATGGATATTTCCAACAAAATCGCAAATTACATGATTACAATACATTGAATGTACTTGAGAAAGTAAAACCGTATCGTGTGATGGACAATTATCTCGGAGCATTGGTAAAAAAAGCCAATTACCGGAAGAATATTACGGTCAACAAGGACTGACCTCATGGAAGAGCATTTAGCTAGGGAAGCGCTGTATTCCTGACTTTCTTTAGGCCGGTATATTACACGGTCATATTTCTATGTTATAAATTTATGATGAAAGATGTGATGAAATGTCATAAATATACGATCATAGTTGAACTATGATCATAGCTTGTGCATTACACTGTCATATTTATGATCATATATCTCTGATCATAGATATACGACGTTGAAATATGACCGTGTAATATGAATGCGGTTTTGGATGTGAAGAGAGTCCCTCGTTCAGGAGGTGCCAGCGCTTGTGAGCTGACTTGACCTCTGCGTGTATCGACTTTTGGAAGAAACTCGTGGGCGGGTCGACGAGCGCGTCGCGATAGAGTAGCGACTTTTATTCCGAGAGATTTCGTGCGCCACAGCCCGAAGACCCTCTGCCGAGGGGCATTTTCAAGCGATTCCGCGAGGCGAAAAGAAAGAAAATCCTGGAGAGCGTTAATGCAACCTGATCGGTTCGAGGTTTGGAATTCAAAGAGGCAAACAATTCATAAATCACCAGAAGTCTCTAAATCTTGCTGTGGCGCTGTATAAATCTGTTAGACCAACAGGATTATTCTAAATCATGAAGGGTATTTGAAAGTATCATAATTAAGTCATTTTTAGACTACGTCATTTATTTATTTATTTTTCTTCATTTATCTAGTTATTCTCTTCCGGGTTCCACATCACGAGGACATTACTCGGGATGGTATCTTCTCTCGTAGAAAAAATAATAAGTAAATAAATGAACTAATTGAATAAATAATGAAAGACTTTCGACCTTCCATGGTCGATTATTAATTGATCACCTGACGACTACTTAATACGAAATCGAAACGTTGTGAGCTCTTTTCACAAAATATATATTATTCGTCCATAAAAGGTCGTAAGTCTTTCATTATTTATTCAATTAGATTATATAATGGACGTTAATTTTAGTAAATAAATGTACGTCTAAAAATGATTTAACTATGGTACTTCATGAGAGTTGTTTTAAAATGAAGCAAACCTCAAATATTTCCGTGCATATTTCTAACGTGTACCTTACACGTGGAGAAGATATGTGATAACTTTCCGTCAGGTGAAAATGGCGACGAGTCGGGAATCGAACCCGGGACTCCAGTTTTGATCGCAGGGGTGTTAACCACTACACCAACCGTTCACCCTCCCCAACTGTACACCATTTCCATCCAGACCTAAACCCCGGAAGACCTGATATGGATACAATTTGTGATGTTATAGAATAACTGAGATCTGCGCTTTAAATGATGAAAAATGATAACGAACACGACCTTACTAGCATCAAATGCTCATTTGACTATTAGTCCAGTAATTAGGTGACGAAAAGATACATGTCAAGGAAAAAACGTTTTTTCCCTTTCAATATTATTTTAGTTTTTCGCCTATAACTTTAAAACAACGCATTTTAGAGCAAAATATTCTTGAACAGAAAAATGAACATTGAATTTCTGACAAATTACATTCTGTATCGTTTGGTCACCAGACGAGCAAAAAATGCTAAAGAGTGCGATTAAATTGAGAAAAATTCTACATCGGATTTAATTGAATTATAACTTGAGAACTACAAACTTTTAGAGAAAATGACTTCATACGAAAATGAAGTACATTAAACGTCCTCAAAACGCGTTATCCTGGATATTTTTTCTAACAATCTGTTTATCTTCTTCTGCGCGTGGAAGTTTTGTGCACATCTATGTCGAAGAGTCGATAGTATTATTTAATTACATCAAATTGGGTAGTTCTGATTTCTTGATATGTTGTATATGACCAAGTCCTGATGATGAACCAAAATTTTCGACCTCGACCGAAGTACTAGACATTAACAAAAAGAACAGTAAAATTTCAAGATTTCTGAGTTTGCATGGATATTAACTTTGAAGCAATGGGTTTTAGAAAGAAAATGCTATGTCATTTTTATCAGTTCTGTGAATTTACAAGAGTTAAACACCAGAATCTCGAACCGAATTTGGACCATAGACATCGTGCAAGGAGAAAAGTACACTTTGTCTCTACTACAATTATGTGTACTGATGTTCAACGCGCACAAGCGGACCAAATTTCACAGAACATAATTTAATATGACATTATTTATGCACAGTGGTGTTTCGTTGTAAAAATTTATTATCAAGTTATAAGCGGAAAACTGAAGAAAGAGCATTTTAGAAAATCTTAGTAATTTATTTTTGTTTGAGTTTATTGTTGAAATCTAAGCCTGCAGTTTCGTTCTTTCCCCTTCTTTCTTGTTTTCCTGGTAATTTTTTAAAATTAAAAAACATCGAGCTGCTGTTAAAAAGAATAAATTTCATTTGTACATGAATAAATTCTTTATAATGTTAGAGAAGCATCTGATATATTTTATGCAAAATAGCTGACAACAATAAAGTATAACATACGAGGATATTTCTCTCTAAGAAACATACAGTGACTGAATTTGGAAAATTAAACTTATGATTCAGAAAATTGCTTGAGAATTCTAGAATTCCAAGTTTCCAAACATCAGTGGTGTATAATTTTTTTATACAACTTGTTCTTATATATTATTCTTATATTCTATACATTTTGTTCTCATATTTCTTAATTTTATGTGTCGACCTCCGAAAAAATGTGAGCAATGGTTCTCTTGTAGTCAACACCCGCACATACATCACTAACAACAGAAATTCAACAATATATGAGCAATTCATGAGAAAACACCCTAATTATGAAGATAAAAGAAGAACTTTTATGGTTGAAAAAATTATTTTGACGAAAAATTGATGTTAAATCTAAGTTTTCGTAGCGGCTACCCCTTTTATTTTTGACATTCAGACCAAACCTGCTGTTACCAAGATCTGTATTATTGTTTCATTCGTATCGTAAACTGAATAAAAAGCACATTTCATGATTTAGAGGGAAATAAATATTGTGTCAGAAATAAAACCGGAGCCAAAGCGTTCTCCAAAGTCTAAGTGTTTGGTTCTAAAACCCGAAGTTCCGAACGTAGGTGCACTATCTAGAACCAACGCATTTACTCTAGTACGATAAACAAAATAATAGTTTTCCTTCCAATCATATGTTTCATGAAAGCATCAAGAAAATTATAATTGGAATTCTACGCACTTTGTTCTCGGAATCAGAGGCTCTCAAAACTGATGCATTCGTCAAAATTTCGCAACCGAATATTTTTCACGATTACAATACTTTTTATATACTATGTTAACAGAAGCTTAAAACTCAGTAATGTCAAAATACGTCGTGTTTGGGTTCATTTTTAGTGGAATTTTGTGTTGAATTAAAAAAATTTAAGATAATGGGAATAAAAAAAAATTTAATTAACAGCACTTTAAATAACTTTCCAGTAAGTGACTCATGAAATCCATTAGCGGCAGGTCGGTCGGTTGGCAGGAGGGGGCGCGGCGGGCGGCAAGTCATTACAGCAAGTAGAATCTGTCGGGTTTGATGGTACCCAAAATTTTTAATCCCTGACCCGACTTTATGACCATCAGGAAGTGTCGAGTTTAAGAACTCCTATATTCAGACGATAATCGAGCTCTTGCCAAACTCGTTGCAGATGTATGGGTTTTGAGTCCGCCTTCTACGCACATTCTGTCGGGTTACTTTCCCGCTCATGTGAAGTGTGTTTGTGAAGTTTTCAGTGGCTTCGTCACTGAAAACGTGTCGCGATAAAAAGTCACTCCCATTTTCACATTTTCCTGTATGTTTTCGGAAACAATCAAATCGATTTATGCAGTCTGAAAGAAGTACAGCTTCAAGCAAATGCAATCTTTTCAGTAAAGATTTAAATTTCAATCTTTTTCTCAGTACATGCATCACAGTTGTTTCTGGTATCCTCAGCTCAAGCCTTGGTTTGTTAATTGATTTCTTTGGGCTACATACAAACATCTACCGTATCTGGTCCAACTTCTTGTTACTAAGACGTGACTTCCCTATGCTTTCTGCCTTTACAGACTCATGATATTTCTTCAAATTGATGATACTTCTTACAAATGCTTTGGTCAGTGGAACCATTTTTACCAAAACGATTATGAAATACATGTTACCCTGAAATAACAGATTCCATTTTCGCGTATTTTAAAACACAAACTGTTTCCTCCTATACAGACGCCTTTTTAGTTCTAGCGATGATGACGCCACCACAACTTCGGTTCGCTACCGATCATGCAGAATAGGAAAATATTTGAGTTTTCCTTCATTTTAAACCATTGATCGTAAGTGAAGGCGTAAAAATGAATTAAATAGTACTTAAAAATACATCATTTTAAATAATCCTGTACACACACACAAAATAAATTTGAGGAAGAAGGTACGAAAGGAAGAGTCAGTAAATATAAATGGAACGTAATTAGAGGGGATAGGAAAAGAAGAGATGAAAAGAATTACGGAAGAATTAGTAAAATACGGTAGATACGATGGGAGAAATGTCAGAATGGACGAATTACACATATGTCGGATGTAAATATCGGTGAAAGAAATCGAAAATTGTTTTTATGTAATGGAATTTTCGACCCAGCTTGGTAATTTCAGAACATATGTGAAGAGAATACCAACAGCAGAAACAGCGGAGTGTAAATGCGAGAAAGGATATGAGATACCAGGACATGTTTTCTGAAATTGAGGCTTACACGGGAAAGAAAGAACAGAGTATGTAAGATATTTGAATAAACAAGAAATCTGGAATGTGACGCGAAAAAAGTTAATTGATGAAAAGTCAGGAAAGATATGAGAAATACAAATAAAATGTCTCACGTTTAGGACTAGTTCAAAATATATTGAACAAGAAGGATTTATAATAGAAAAAGGGTAGAATGAGGAAATCTGCTTTGAGAGACATCTTAAAGAGAGACAACCAAATTAGAGACACGATAAGAGGACTAAATGAACTAGACATGCTACTTATGACAAGGGACAAGGAAATAGTTGATAAAGCATCCGTCTCCCTTGGGTTGTGACATCTCCTAAGACAGGAGGCCAAGAGATGCTGCCAAAAGACGGGGAGTCAAGAGGGAAATGTGAAACGAGGAACCTTGCAACGACAAAGTTAGAGGCAAAGCGTCCAAAGAAAATAAAGATGTTCGTCGGGACAAATGAAATTTTGTACCTATTTCCGCGATGTCAATTTTTTATAATAAAATAAAATGAAATTATGTAATAACCAAGTTCGTATAATTTAAAAAAATATTTTTTAGTTTTTGTCGTGTAAAATGGGATACAGGTTTACACCCCCCCCCAAAAAAATAGAGGGGGGACGGCTGACCACCCCCCGTAATCGCCGCCGCAGGGTTCGACAGGTCTTTATTTGCGTGTTATTTTGGGACTGGTGTTGATCTCACGTGCAAAAGTGTCTCGTATGACGTCATTGGCAATCAATTTCCTGTCGCGGCGCCACTTCTATTCCCGAAGTATGAAACTATGAAAAAGAGAATACAATACTGTTTTGTTCGCGATAAAAATATTTTTGTTGTTGTATAAAATTGTTTAGGAATTCAGACATTTCTCAATTAGCTCTAAGATTTTTCGTTTCCTATCCCTTTAATAACATACTTCTTTCGTCCTAGCGACTAAATATGACACGTTATGTCATATTCCCTCTCCTGTACATGTACCTTGCCCTGAACTTGTCACCAAAAAACGTCTTATAAGACTCTGCCCTCCACTAGCCAGCCGAAAGAAGCTACTCACTACTTGTGCGAATGCTCACCAGGCAGCGCTCGTGGGCCGTGCAGCGCTCATCATTCATAACGAGCGGCGGGTGCACCAATAAATACGCACTCTCATCAAACGCGAATCCCGGGAAAGCGTGAAATTGAAAGAGCACACTCCTGCAGCCTCATAGCACCAGATCATTGGCCAATGCACAGTACGGAATTTAGCATGCTTGAACAGGGAATGCGGAGATATAGTTGTAATTCGTCATAATGTTTCCGGGAATATTAAAAACTTGCGCTATACTTTCGGCACTTTTTGTTTTCCTCATTGTCTAACAGTATTTGGAATACATTCATTTTTAATTGTTAATTTCTTCGTCATATTAACCTGCTCTTCTTTCCTCGAATCGTCTCATCACTGAATTTACCTTACTTTTCTTAAGTGTTCATTCGATGCGTGAGAAACGGGAACTCGATTTTACCTCAAAATAAAAAACGAAGGAAGCTGTTATTACGAACATTGTCATTCTTCATGTTGTACTTGGAACACTTTATGCTGTTTCACAAGGCCATAATACTTCATCTCCCGCCGCCGTTCTCTTTTTTGGTCGAGTGCAAGAGGATTGAAGCTAACCGACGTCTGAGAACGCTGTCTTCGTTCGCGAGAAGGAGCTGTTACATGGTTCTCACGAGGCCTGGACCAGACCTGGCCTCTTCAAGGAAGCTACAAGAGTTCTCAATTTCATGGACGTCTGCTCTTATTAGCGACTCTGCACCGTACGTTTTAAGGCGTTCACCGATTATCGTTTCTTATTCTCGTGGTATTTTATTATTATGCCCCTTCAGAAGATGGTATATTGGTTTCGTGATTTCGGCTTACGTCGTAAAATATATTTGATTCATTACTTGTTGATCTATTAAATATCTCCTTATTATCCACGTATCAAACATTGCTGGTCCAAAACATTTAACTGGACTATTTAGCCACCTCTGTCTTTTTTGTTGATCACATGTTTATAGCACATCAACAATTGTAAGGAATGTGATTCAAAGTTGTGAGAACCCGAAATTAACGGATTAACCTCAAGTGTCACTATGACATTTTGAAAATAAGTATTTCTTATTATTGAATTAAATATATAACATTATAATATCATATGGGTTTATATACATTACTTATACCCACGTTGGTTGTTACTTAGCAAGTACTGGATATTTCAAAGAGCAAAGGGTTTCATGTTCGGAAACTTAATTACCGTATATCTCCGCAGATAAGACGTATAAATTTTCGTTCAGGTTTTTTAGTTTTAGCATTTATCTGTGCCATAAGACGACCCCCAAACCATCAACGGCCTACGATGCGAAAAAGTGTGGGATTTCTGATGCTATGCATGGCTTTGAGGACGGTTTGTGATGGGATACTGATGGAGAGGAAATCCACTCGCTAGGTACAGAATGGGACCCATATGACGAAAGTGAGGATTTATTTCCTTTGGATAATGAGTGTGAGGATTTTGCAGGACTTTAAATATGTTGGGGAGTGATTTGTTTTCATTTATAATGGGTTCAATTCGTGTAAATTTCAATATAATTTCATTTTATATCTGTCTTATACGACGACCCCGGACTTTGGGGCCTTCTTTAGATTCAACTATCGTCTTATTTATCTGCGGAAATGTACGATATTTAATGTATTACCGAAAACGCAATAAAGCACTGAGGAGGAATCGAGCTGTGTTACTCCTGGCATCCTCATTCACAAAGGAGGTCGGTAGAAAGAAATTGCGACAACAGCCCCAGGAATAAATTGTTAGAATACATCAGAACGAACTAAAGGCTGTTCCAAATTCCCTCTTCACGAAAACAGTGAATTCTGGAGCTGATGGCTTGTGTATCGTATGCACAATTCGAGATATTTTAGTTAGCGATGCAAAATGCAATGGATCTGGTTTTAATACTGTAAGATATCGTATTTGTAATCAGTTTGTCACATAGTAAGACCTAATAAAGATTAATAGTTTTGCCAATATCAAAAGAAATATTGCATGTTATTTGTTGCTTTTAATTCTTCAAACCCTGGTTCTATGCAGTGTTATACTGACTTAAGCGGTGTATTGCAATCCGAATTTCTTGTATACGCTTTTGGTTCGCAAAGGAAAATTGCATCGCCCGCCCGTTTCATGTCGTGGCTCTGACATCGGAGAGATATTTGGCCACTGAGAGCTTCTGGAGCCTTTATACAACAACATATCCTCCGTCGTTTGATTCATCATGTCTTAAGTAGGCGATTAAAACTTTAAAAAAATATCGAGATCAGTTTCTAATCAGGACAAAGAGGAATGTTAATTGACATTGCTTTTTTTGCAACGAGTGCTTACTTAATGAAATAGATAAATATTTGTAAACCTTTTCAATTTGAGATGTACGTCTTGGGAACAGGCTCCTTAATGTGGTACTCCACAGTATATGTTAAAACTGTTTGCCTCGTATACGTTGGACATCATTACTGATTAAAATAGTAGTTCAATGGTTCAATAATAAAATTGAAAAAAAGGTGGGATACTTTATTTAAAATTGTCATCAGTCATATGACTGATAACTGTAGTAATGGAATTACAATGTGTAAGTATATTTAATATCTATGGAGTACGTGCACTTACAGAAGTATGGTTACGTTGACCAACCTTTGACCATTCGAGAATTTCTGTGACACTTTCTTCCGTAGCAATATTTTTCCTTTTACACCTTGTGTACTGTGGGGAAAAGTAGTCCGGAGGGAATGTGAGAAAAAATTGCATTATGGTTCATACTCCATCAATTAATCCAGAAAATTAACAGATGGTTGGATGATTCCGTTTGGAAACATGGGAAACTCGGTGGGTACCTCGAAAATATACAGTACAAATAAACAATACAAATCACGAAGATAATATAAATAACATTCGCCTTTTTCTGGTGAAATGTTTGGATGAAAAACCTGCCTTCTATGAACAATACAAATGAAAAGTGTACAATTATTATAATTACAAATAATATAAAACCTTAATAATTTATTTTTTCAATACAAGATGGTGATTTAGATTGAGCGATGTTCAAGTTTTCGTTTTATTACATCATCGAGTTATGCAGAGGACAGGATAGTTGTGTTATGTAATGTCACGCAAACAAGTAGAACGGGGAGGCAAAGAAGTTATAATAATAATAATTTATTAGTCTGTTAGTGAGCAATGCTCGGTGGAAGATAGAAAAGAATACACACATAATACAATAATACGAAGTTAAAAGACAAATCATCAATATCTATAAAAATATCTATAAAATACACACACAAACGGAATAAAATGCTTGGAAAATTACTATACTTCGTTACAACGAGAAAGAAATTAGATTGAAGAAATTAATTATCTACATGAGGCTCATATGTGCCTATATTCACATACATACACAATCACATTTTCGCTTACAAACAATTACAGAAACACTCATACGTACAAACACGCTCAATATACACACATATGTCATTACTCCTCCTACACCCTTAGCATAAAAGTAATTGCAATAAGATAAATAAAAGAAATTAATAACTATAAAATGTAAAACCAAAACAGAGTTGCTGAGAGCAATCATGTACACTTCACTACTACTATTCACTCTGAGCATTTTCTGTGCCCTTAGACTCTAATCACCTCACTACACATCACTGCACTTCACATATGTTCCTATTTCAACGAAGCAAGAAGCCGGTTGCAGAAACATTTTATTGTTTTCGGTAAGTAGTCCTTCTCAAGAAATTAAAACTAAGTGGTATATCAGATCAGACTAATGACTTATTGTGTTTTGAACGTATATGGCTTAGGAAATACACATTGAGGTTATGTGTGTTGCGCCAAATCTGTTAATGATATCTTAGTTCTGATTTCTTCAGGAGGGCTACCCATTTGAGGGGCCAAAACGTCGAAAAAAAATTAGTAAACCTGACTGGTATGTTCTTGAGAAAGTTTAGTTTGGGTTCGGTAATTATCTTTTGGATTTTTTTGGGTTTTGACCAGAAGAACCTAATTAAAGAGATGAACGTCACCTAAAATGTTTGGTTGAAGTGTATAATGAAAGTCATGTTGCTGTACTCAGAAAAATTGTAACCTAAGAAAAACAAAGATGAACCGGAACGCTCTGTGTTTATTAGTTTATTGCAAAGAAGTGATAGAAAATTAGTTTATTGTCCTCGACGTTGTCGTAACTGCTCCTTTGAGAGTCAATTATTTATTTATTTATTGCTAGTCTGTTTCGATGTTGGTACAGGACTTGTACACAGTATAGCCAACTCTTTTACTTCATCGCCCATACGAGTAATGAACAGTGTGCATTGCGTTTATGTTAGCAGTACTTTCGGATTTCTTGAATCTTAAACCTATCGCCAACATCGGTTATCAAATCAATTCACCTACTGTTCTGTTCTTTCCGCATCGATCATGTGGAATGAATATTATCTTGTTTCTCAGTTTGTCGAATATTTTTTCAAACCAGATTGTCTCATTTGTGACCACTATCAATATTTCTTACATGCACGCGAGTGAGTTTCGAGGGTTCTTTTCTTAGAAGTTGGCACTTTGTGTTAGGCAGCCATATCGCTTTCTTTTTTGGTAATGTTCCATGACGTTGAGTACAGTTAGTGGCCGTTCGCTGGGCAAGTGCCCCCGAGGGTGCTCGTCTTGTGAGTGGGGCCCTGGCGATGCGGCAACGGACGAGACGGCCTTTTTGCTCGCCGCCGTCCGTCGGCAAGAATGCACGCGCCGTCGGCGTGCCACGCGTGCTCGCAACATGTCCTCCAGAAAAACCGTCATGTATCAAACTGCGGCCGGCGGGAGATATATGTTGAGCGGGGGACGAGCCCGTCGGGATATTCGTGTCGAGTTGGCGGTCGCTTTTTTTGCGGCGGTCGGCATGCCACGGGCCGCGGTCACCGCGCTTACCTCCGCCCCCGCACCGTTGAGCCCTCCTCCGCCCTCTCCACGCGGTGGTGGCAGCGGTCGCCCAGGTGATAACCGCCGTACGCACGCCAGATACGTATTTCCCGGTTCGGTCGGCTCGCCGCAAATACACGCTGATTCCAAAGAGGCAAACAGCCCTTCCGATAATTTATTGCATTGTTATTAATTAGAACTGCAACATCGTCGCGTGGAAAGCGAGTGAAAAAGTTCTCGAGGTTCGTTTTCGCGTTGGGAACGGGTGAGAATATTAATTCGAGCCAATGATTCCTTCCTACAACGGGTCAACATACGTTTCATCGCGGTTCTTTATTACTGGTATATTACTTAATATTGCTGCCTCGATCAGGATTCTTTTTGTCTCCTCTACATTAGACAGGGCTTCCTCCGATACTCCATCTCTATTGGCATGCCGTACACTTTGAATTCGTCACTTATTCGTATCATGTTTGCGCGAAATACTTTTAAGAGAATTGTAAAGTGAGGAAGCAGCATTCCACTGAGGGCTGTGGAACCAAAGAACAAAAGGAATCGAGCAGTGAACCATGTTTATTTAATTTCTGTTCTATCCGTGTTCGCTTATAGAAGTGCGAGAAGAAGCGGCCCATTTCGCTGACATAGTTGTTTTTTTATATCACTGCCAGCACTTTAGTAAACGTTTTTCATTAAATCATGTCTTAAATTATTCATTAAGGACTCCAAATGACTTCGTGAAGAAATTTAACTATGGAGTGAGATAATTTGCTTGCACCTGTTCAAAATACTTGGGGAAAGCTACCAGGTTATCAGCTATTCCTATGAATTGCACCACTCATAATTTTAATTTTAGTTCCGTTTTCTTACTCTCCTTAGACTCGTCTAGCAAATCCGAATTTTAATATCGTCCGAACACAGTTTCTTCTATGGGAAATACATACTGACTGACGTAATGGAATATTTCATAACCAAGTGGAAATAAATGTAAAATTACTCCTGAACATTCGTTATATGGGGTGCAGGAATAGAAGTCTCTCTACAGGTGAGTTTTCTGGTTAAAGGGTCACGTTGTTAAGAATTTAAAAGACAGAGACTTATAAGAAAAGAAATCCCCCGAGTCATTAAACACATGTACTTGGCAAAAACGCTTCCCCGAATTTTCATGGACGACTGCTTTCACGGAACCATTTTCAGGAGGACTTTTTATTCAAGGACTCAATTTCCAGAGCAACTTGCTCAAATAGTCACCTTTAAAAATGATCTGTTTTTACTAATCCCGAAAACTAAGATTTTGCCATTGGATAATTAGTCATTACCACTAAACCGCTGAACAGTAATAAAATGAAGTTAACAATACAAGTAGATCATAATTTGAAATAAATATATACCTGAATAGAAGTACCTGAATTTTCAGGGTTGGACTCGTAATTCACTCGATTTAGATATTTAATATGTCTTGCTGAATCCAACAGAACGTAGAACCTTATTAGGAAAGAAAATGTCATAAAATTGAGAAGATAAGTTTGGTTGTCATTTCCAACACTTATTCGAGTATATTCGGATCCTCGTTTTCAGCATTCGCGAGTGAATAAATTTGGAAAATTACTTGTCACAAATTGAAGTTGATTGAACTTGACATAAATTAAAATTGATTATTCGAGAACTCGTTAATAATCTGTTCATTTAGCTAATAGACTACGCGTGTAACCAAAAGGCTGCAGCGTTTAAATATCCAAAATCTATGTCCAAGTTTGAACCATTCTGTCTGTTCAGTAACACTTTATCTTGATTAGAATGCGTATTTTAATAGTTAAAGAAAATATTCAAAATTTGAAATTAAATACTCTTCTCCTGTGAATAAAAGTAACTCTTCTCGATCTGTCCCTTCTCCGGTAAGATTCGAGGGACAGTAATTAACTTCTGATCAAACGTAACGAATGCAATTGCAGAGAAGCTCTCCAGTCTTAATTTTAATGTGAATTGCAACGGGAATTCATTTCTGAAATAAAACTCAATTATTACAAACAAACAATTGCGTTCGTTCTCGTGTAATTTTTGCGTTTACTTCCAGGGCTGCGGCACGAACAGCACTCGATGGCCTCACAATTTATGCGCGTTCACAATTTATTCTGTTCTGTAGACTTCCTGCAGTGTAGGTACACAGGTACTATAAATCGTCTTTATAAATACCCTACGTTTCTATTACTGTAAGAGTCATTGGAAAATTTGTGACTTTCTTGACAAGAAAATTGTACTTAGTGTTCTTCCATTATTTTCAATGGGGTGAGTGTGTGAGCGATGGTCCACCCACAAAATGACCATATAAACTATTCTCATGACACGGTTATTTCTTCTGCAGCTATTAATTAATTACGTTATAAGATATTTAGAACAACTCGCAGATATGCACGGTCCATTATGCATGTTTACAGAGAAAAGTTAACTAACTGAAGTCAAAATAATAGATCGAACACAATTATTGGTAACATAATAGTTGTAGATTAGTAATTGAAGTTCACGTATATCATTACAAATGGTTTATTTTAACAAGCATCAGGGTCAGGGGTATTTCATCATTATTGAAGTAACAATATATTTTTGTAATTACAAGTTTTTTTTATCGGAATTTGGTGTTTCCCATATCCTCGAATCACAAGTTAAAAAAAATATATTTTGTTTAGAGACAAGTTGAAAGCAATTATTTTACGAAGAGATAATAGAAAACCGATGAAAATTTTTTACGTAATGCAGCATCGAAAGCATGAAAGGATATTAATATTTGCTCAAATTAAATACGACCTAACGTTGAGAACTTTACTTGTGAATACTTCAAGAATATGTGCCCCACTACGAAAAACACTCATCAGTTTTATCAAAAGACTAACATTTTTGTTCTTTAAACCAAGACAAATGGATTCGATTTATGTATTTATCAAAATTGCAATCGCTCACTAATATTCCTTAAATTATAGAGACTGTAATGGTAGAAAAAATAGTTTACCGTAAGTTTTAGAAATTCTTTATCTCAAGTTATTCAAATTTATCTGTTTTTTTCTCGTAAAATTTATCCTTTTTCCAAACTGAAATCGGGGTTTATTTTGCTCGCAATCCTCACATGCACCTCTATTGGGTCCCGTGCAACACAGCTCCGAATTGTTAGAAGTGGAGAATTCCGTTGATTCACATTTCTCACGTTAATGTCGGAGGATTTTCGTTCAGTACTTGAAAAGATTCTACGTAGTTGTTTATCAACTTATAAAATAATGTAATTTTGACACGTGTCTCGAAAATAGAAAGACATGCTATTCAATTGCGAGGAGCTAATAATTATGAGAGTTACATTCCACTTACTTTATTATATGCCTTTTGGCAAAAGGAGGTTCAGTCCATGAGGCCTGCTCTTCCACATAACAGTTGGACTTGGGTAAGGGAATTGGGAAGGAGAGATGATGGATTACCAGGGAACCCATGGTACCGAAGCGATATTTGTCTGGAGAAGGTGAGGGAAACCCCGGCTGAAAAACCCACCTAGTTCGGCCGAGCAGGGTTTGAACCCACGCTCTACCGCTCAGCCAATGGGATCGTGGAAGCGTAGATGCTAGCATTACACCACCGCTGTCGGTGGTCTAGTTGAATAAGAACACAAGAATAGTGAAATAAATCGCAGTTGCTTTCATTTTAAATATAGTGATTGTGAATATCAAATTCCAATGTCTTATCAAGTAATCGTATATTTAAATTTTCATTCTTTCCAAAGGTTCGTTATTTTATATTCATGAATCATATTTCAAAGTGATAACTTTCGGTCAGGTGAAAATGGCGACGAGCAGGGAATCGAACCCGGGACTCCTGCTTTGATCGCAGGGGTGTTAACCATAGTGATCATATCTTGTGCCTCCTGGTTCACTTATCTCCTGTATGGGGATGTGTCTCAGGTCTTCCGGGGTTTAGGTTTGGGTGGAAATGATGTACAGTTGTGGAAGGTGAACGGGTGGTGTAGTGGTTAACACCCTTGCGATCAATCAGAAGTCCGGGTTCGATTCTCGTGTCGTCGCCATTTTCACCTGACCGAAAGTTATCACATATCTTGTCCACGTGTAGGGTACACGGAAGAAATATGTACATATTTCAAAGGTTATTTTGCTCTGATAAATCTCGTAATACTATAATTCTCTAATGAAGAGCAACTTTTTATGGAACCCTCCTACAAACTATGTACGGTGCCAGTCCCATGGGACCCCTAACAAGCACTGGTTGAAAAGTGTTAAAATTGTTGAAAGTTACAAAGAAACTGTTCTAACTAGTTTTCTAAAGCTTTTCTATTGTGTGCAGTGCAAAGCATTATCTCGGAGTTCGAAGACATTTCTTATTTTTCCAAGAGCTAGATTAAGATTTCTGTCAATGGAAACGTGTAAATAAATTAAAGTTTTCGCTTTAGAATCAGACTTGTTGAGTAGCGTATGTTTGAGGATGTAAGTGTTGATTGATGCAGAGGTAACCGATGCTGCACAGTGGACTCTCATTACCGGACAAATTCATCAATGTTTCAAAATCAGATAGCAGTATTTTATATATTCAAGAAATACAAAGAACGAAAAAGAAAAAAAGAAAATTAGACATTTCACAATATCTGTAAACGAAGCTTCAAGATGGAGATGTTAACAAATTGTCACTTCTCATTGTATTGCTCTTCATGTTACCCTTTCTCTGTTGCAACTATATGAATTAGATCTGAACAGGAAACTCGATAATTGGATGCGTCGTTGGGAAGTATAGTTTAATTAATCTAATGAATTGAATAACTTGTCCGTAACAATACAGAATTCATTTGCCAGGATGAATTGGTCGGAAATTATTGAAGAGAGATGTTGCGAAGAATTGTTACGGTGGTAAAATATCTAGCTTTTCGTGGCCTTGCGTTTCGTGGATATGAAATGAATATTGATTCACAAAATTTCCATGAGCAATCGTGCGCAGTTAGAGCTAGTATGAGAAATGCTGTTGTTTAACATTCTTTCATTTAGTGTTCTTGAAAATGCAAAACTTTGAAGAATACTGTAACAGAATTAGTATGTCTATACGTTAAATACTACCGTGAAACCAGATAGTGGAATGTGCCAATCTCCCGATGAGGCAGGAAACTTCACAATCTCGCGAAGTGGGAAAGGAAGGTTTAAAAGTGTTAGAAATATTGTACAAAACCCTGTATTGACATTGTTTGAGACAGGGGAGGCGCGAGAGAAAATAAATATATGGTGTTCTTGAGCAAGATCATTTTTTCTTCGCATTATAGCCAACATTCACCATTCCTCATCTTCTGTCATATTCCTGCATGCCCAGATGCCACTTGTCACACATCACTTTAAGGATAAAATAACGGACTAAGAAACCGAAGCATGCTCGTCATTTCACCCCGATCAAAGTTTCCAAATTTGCCTCCAAGTGGTGGAAAAAACAATTTATACCCCACAGGCAACACCAACTTTCTGCTCCGGCAATGAGGCCATCGTATTGCGCGATAAAGGGTTATGATTCCCTTGTACTATGCGTAACGAAGATGAACTCGATTATTCATTTACAGGGAAGCTCTTATTGCGGAGTTTGTGGAGTTTCGGGATAGGTCTCATAAGTGTCGTAATCTGCTCGATAAACCGTAGCCAAATTTCGAAACATGTTCAAAGTTTAGGCGTAAATTTTAGGCACTATACATTGCTCATTATATTTGACCAAAGTGAAACAAAACAACGCCAGTATGTAATATGTGAATCTCTTGGAAAAATTGCGGTCAATTCCATAAGAAACTTAATGCGAGGATTCACCCAGTACAGCTCTACCCTCCTTTCACCAAAGGAGAACTCCATGGAACGTGTGCATATTGTTCGAGGGATTGCATCGTGAACTTGAAAATCGCGACGCTGTTCCGGAGAATTGGCTCATACCTGAGTTGCCTCGTAAAGAAATAACTGAGTAAAAGAGTCGGAGAACGACTTCTAGTTCATCTCGCGCATTCTTTCAGGACACCTTGGAGTTCTATCACATCTTCTGGTCACCGTTCTCGAAAATAACTCTCAAAAGTTTTCCGACACGAATGTTGTTGGAACGTCCCTCCACTCTATTCCCTTCCAAAAACCACAGTCTAAAATTCAGAAACAAATATTTCCAAGTTCTGTACCCGATCTTTTGACACTACCAGTTTGTAGTAACAGTGGCCGACCTTCGAGAGGATACCGTTCGCAAATTTCTCCAAAGGAATGTTCTTGGCCCACCTGGTTCGTTCGTCTCATCTGCACAGAACGGGAGGTTGGCCAAGCCGCGCGGAGTGCTGGTCGGCGCGAACTCGCGGTCCATTCGGGCCGTTTTTGCGCGCGCCTTCGGGACGACCGCCGCGTGCTCCGCACCGAGGCGATGGCGCAGATAAGCTTCATTGTGAGGACGTGCGCGGCTCGCGTGGAAGGAACGCGTGCCGCTTATCGCGGCGGTCGTTGACGAGAGGCTTCGCGCTGAAGAACGTCGTCGGACGCGACGCGACGACAAAATTTACAGGTTCGCAACCCCCGCCCAAAAACCTACCGCTCGTGTGCATTGTTTAACGTCGAGGCACTCCAAGTGGCCGTAATTGAAGAGGTTAGCTGCCTCCTCAATTAATAGGGACTCTTATTATAATTGCGGATTGAAGTTGACGCTTGGATGGGTCTTGCGTTCTTCCTGGCCCTGAGAAGAACATGGCAATGATGACGACAAAAGTGAATTACAGAAAGGCTCTTAGTCATCAAAAGTTCTTGCCTTATGTTTTCATCACTATACGATGATCTCTTTGAGTGGCTGGAAAAACAATTATGCGGGCAAGAGTTTGGGTTTGTGGGCCAGGTTTTACAGCGACTCTCAAAAAAATTGAAAAAAACATGACACTTTTTCCTGAGAACGTTTTTAAAACCCAGTCTCATGATGGATTTTTACGATCGCAGCTTCGAATCTAGTGGTCGAGAGATCAAGAACGGACTAGAGCCGAATTTCACCTCTCCGAGTCGAAATAGTCGGACATCACAAACCGAGGACTCCACGGATGCCTCGATCCTCTCGAGACGAATGCCAGACTGGTACCCCAAGTCTTCGTTCCCCATATCCTCCTCCCTTCGACAAGGAATCATCTCAGATTGGGTGTCAGCGAATGAAAGGGTTTGAAACCTTGAACAACTTGAAGCTGATAAGACCTGAGGTGACTCAATGTCACTTTCTTTCTACGGGCCCAATTCAAGTTTTAGAAACGTTCTCGAGCAAGAAAAATTTATTTAAATATATATTGGCCTGCTAATAATAAATTCATTTCTGAAAGAAATGTTGGTTAGCTATAAGAATATTTGGTTCCAAAGTTTTCAAAACTCTCCCTCCAAAGAATCCTCACATTGATTTAGTTATTTTCCAGTATAATCTCGAAGATGCATGTAATTTGATGTCAGAAAGCTTTGTTATAAGTGGATATAGAAACGATTTATTTCTCGCCTATTCCCATCCACCCCTATAAATCTGTTCAGTCGTTTGGGGAGACCCTGTGCACTATTGCAATAGAATTCGCATCGCGTCTATGTGACCACATCTTTGTATAAAACGTCCGTGGTGTTATTTGTTGATCCATTTCCGGTATTTTCATCCGTCCTTAACTTCCATATCCAATTGTTCAAAAACTGATAAGATCATTTTCCAACCCGGTGCATCTACATTTTCGAAAGAGCATCTGCATTTTCTTGCTTGCATCCCTTTCGGTCACAAAAATCACTTACCTTCTGGAATATTGTAGAAATCTCAGACGTTCCGTCATGTGGCAATGTTATTTTTCTCCTGGCAGTATCGTTTATAAAGAGTCGTATGTTATAATTGTTGTCTGATGGTATGTTTTTCTGGAAGTAGTATACTCAAGGACATTTTCATTTAACTTATCCTTTGTCTTACTCGTAAGTTGCACGTCGCTGACATTCCGATGACCATGCAATATTCCTAAATGATTACGATCCGATCTCAATGAGTAACTCGTAAAGATGAGATGAAACAATTTCATCAGTCTACATGAGCACAACACCTAAACTTTTTATGCGTATACCCTCAAACAATAGTAGCAATTATAACACCAATTTTCTGAGAGAGCTGGCCTTACTGCTGCGTTTGACTGACTATTGTTACGTTCATGAATTAAACGAAAGCGAATTCTGCACACACGCGTACACTTTCTTGAAGTATACAGACATCACATATCTCAAATTACGCGTCAAGTGAATGAGAAGTTTTAAAATATTTATTTATTAAAAATTAGAAATGTTCTTACTGACTCCCAACCTCGCTAGACAATATAAAGTGGTTTCCAATAGCACGACATGAAGTATCAAAAAGCACTCATGTTGTACTCGAACTCAGAACCTTTTACTCGGAGCAGACCTCCGCCTACTGAGCTGTCTGGTCGGCCATATTACGCACAAAATTACGTATTCGATTGACAACAAAGTACTTCCGTCTCCAATTTACATTAACGATGTATTGTGTAACAATATTTTGATGTTATTCACTACGGAGTATTTTATTCTTTAATCGCCTAATATATTTTTAAGTATGCCACGTAGCTCCAATTTTTATTCAACAAATGTGTTGGAGTGTATTCCATTTTTCTATTCGTATCACGTGCAAAGAATCTGCTCAGAAAAAACCAGCGTGTGGTTTATTAAAAAACAAATACACGTGTATGAATAATAAATATGGATTTTAGTATTCGAACAGAATCACTCATGACCCTCTTCATTTGAACGGTGTTATCGATATACCGAATGATAACCTCTCGGAAGAAAAATATTAACTTTAAAATGTCCAGATATCGAAATACTTAATTTCTTGTAAATAACAAAGGCTCAAATTAGGTATAATAGTAAATCCTTCTTCATACTATAACCTAAATTTATATTTAAATATATTTAACTTATTAAACCGTAAAATAATAGAAACAACTATTATTGCAATGAAAAACTGTACTAAGGCAAACCAAGATTAGGTCATTTACTCAAAGTATTCGTGAATGACATTTACAGTAAATGACATTTAATAAAGCTATCTCCTAATGAATTCACTTCTGATATGAATTCGGTAGGCAAACATGAAAATGGTAAAACAAAAATTACATTGCGCTACGAGCTCTCCAAAAAATTAATACTTTTTTGGCATTTTGTGGAAATTGAAGGACTACGAAATTGGAGAAACTGAACGAAAGAGTCCTATTATACTTAAATTTTACATACGACCTTTCACGTAGAACTAAAATTTTATTTTCACTCTTAACGTTTTGACCGCTATTTGGGTCATCATCAGGTACATCATAAACATAAAATAAATAAATGAATTACGTTGACAAACATAAATTAACAAGAAGTTTACTATTTATAAATAAACTAACTACTTATACAGAAAAACAACCCTAATATGTTATCCCCATATACATCTGTGCGCAAAGGATGCATACTGTGTGAGGTGTCTATTCAATAGCTCTGCGATTTCCGCTGACCGCATATTTGGGAAATTACTAAATCGAGTTCGCGCATGACATCGAGCAGTTTTGTCAAAAAGTTAAATTATTTTGTGAACTAACGACTGCTAAATCGGCCGTGGAGATAGACAGTGGACATCATGGAAGCAAGCTATTTCTAATCGAACACTCCTGTTCTCAAGAGGCCATGAACACAAAATGCATTTCATTATATTACATTTTGTCGACTTGAGGGATCGATCGGTTGAAGTACAGCTCTCCTTATGCTGCAAGACCTGAGTTCGAGCTTTGGTTAATGAATTTCTTGCAGAAAGTTTGTTCTTCTCCTTTCGAAAACAGTTCAGAAATAAATACTAGACACATTCCAGAATTTTCACTCCTTCACTTTCCAAAACAAAAAAGTTTTATTTCGAAATTTCAGGGAGTTAATACAATTTTTCCTTCATAAGGATCCCACTTATTTTAAAATACTGAAACTACTTATTTTAAAATACGATTGGAAATTTTGAAAACTAAACTATGAATATACTCGTAATTAAACTAAAAAAGCAAAAATCAGAAGAAAAAAATCAAAATTTGTACAAAATGTTTGCAGTTAACATACAGTATACACCGACATTATTTATCTGTAATGTTATATAATTATTGACCACTTATTATTACAGGAGTGCTATCTTGACCATTGGGTCTGGATACCAAAAATACAGCAACAAAGAAGCCAACTTCATAACTCGCCAACGTTTTGGATATATTCGATCTAATTTGGGTACCTCGAAGTTTTTCTCTCATTGTGATATCAAAAAACAAAATTCAGCACTTGGGTCTTTTAGCCATATCTTTAAATTAAATAAAGGAAGTATTCCGATACAATAGCCTCCGCATAAAACAATTTATACACTTCACATTTTGGAGAAGAAAATCCCAAAAAGTAGGAAGTTTTTTCGTCGTTCCTAACTAGATATTGTCGAGCCTAGGGATATTTTGAATGGATTGTTGGGGAACAATGAAATGGTAGTAGTTTTTTTCCTTGAATCATGCAAATCGTATAAAATACAGGTTTAACATAATAATTACACCAATCATCTAATAAATGCATTTCAACAGTTGAGTCTGGTGGAGTCCAGACCGGACGAAAGACAGTTCAGATCAGCCCTCAGTCAAAAATGCTAAATAAATAATTCTACGGTGCTTTACTGGAACATCCAGTAGTCTTCGTAACATTCCGCACAGTGCATGAATTCCGAATTCCGAAGAATGTTTCTTGTCAGTAAAATATGAATATACGAAAGTTTAATTAAAAATATTTGTGCAGAAAGTTGAGATGTACCATCTGCTATGACATAACACATTAAAGCTTTCAATAAAATAAATAATTTTCCCAGTTTTTAAATATCTCAATTTCGTCATGGTAACTTTTATAATTATCATTGGGGATTGAGACAATCATATGAATTATGCTACAATTAACATACAATCAAAACTATTTGAAACATGAAGTACCTTGCTTGAGAGAAGCATTTCTTGAATAAAGGTACATGTCAAAAACCTACTACACAGTCAAAACTATTGATCATTTTAGTAGTTTCTCAACATAAGTTTGATTGACAACAATTTTGTTGAGCTGAGTTCGTAAATAATAATTATTAACATATCAACGCTTCCTAGTATTTTAGTTCTTCCTCAGTGTTGAAAATAGAATGATATGTACAGGAAATTTTTGATTCGAGTTTGAGAATTCGGAAATCAAAGTAAAATACTACCAAAAAAAGATATAAATTGAAAAATTGTGGTTTAGTACCACCAATCTTTATTTAATACCACAATATTTTTAATTTATTGATCATACCAATCAATATGTTGCCAACTATACATTATCAAAAAAAGATATGTATAACTAAAGAAATTTAAAAAATATATTACAGTTATTACAAATATTAGAAAATTTACAATAAAACTTTTTAAAAATACCATCACAAGCTATTAAAGATTGCGATAACAAAATTTGTTAATGCCCAACCCTTTTAACATATTTCTACATTAAACAGTTTTATAAGGGTATAACACAAACTTTTCTGTCTTACACATTAAAGCTTGCATTGTTTTCATACGCATATGATGAATCAGAATCGCGAAAACATAGAAAAGGAATAGAACATACGTTTGCGTTCGTTCACTACGTTTCAAGGAGAACTTCAAAAGAACAAAATTACAATCGTATATTACTCTTTCAGAGATGTATTGAAAATTGGATGGAAGACTCCTTCTAAGGTAAATATTCCTCCTCTATCGTATTTCTTATTCACTCGAGAACTCTTCACAAGTGAAGACACAAATGTGGGAATGCATCGTCATTATTCTTGATCCCACAGCGATTCGGGGAGAAGGGGCGGAAACCGCCAGGTCAGAAAGAGAGGAAGCGTAGAGCGGAGGAACAGACGAAGATGTCGCTGAAGGCTTCTCGCTGACCCCATTGCAGGGGCGAGGATCGCGCGAGCTCGCGCCGATTTTTCGTCAGGATGAAAACGTAAACGAGACAATAAAAACAAACAGGGGAAGGAAACAGATTACAAGGAGTGGGATGAGAACGCTGGAGGCAGATGCCATGGCGACGGGTCGAAATGAAGAGGAGGGCCTGGATGATACACAGCGATACGAGGGGAGGGAAAACCTTTATCGTAGCAGAGGCTTCGTCTAACCCGGGCTCAAGCAGCGGCCATTACGGAAGGTAGCTTTTCTCGAGATATATCTGCGGCGGCTCTTGAGCTTTCGTCGCAACTCAGAGGGAGTGGAGTTGGAGACCCGGCTGCAGCTGTGGAGTGAAATGCGGGAGAGAGGTCTTTCCTTCATTTCAGATCGTGGGAGAAGCATCATGCTTGGGACTTTTTTAAGTTTTGTAAATGAGAAATATAGGGTACTATTAAAGTTTATCTACATGGGGCGATAGGAGATTAGTAGAACCGGTTCACTGGGTTAATCAACAACTTGGAGAGATTACTACTAGGAGATGAATAGAAGAAGGAGGGTTCGTTTTCAGTGGTCACAGGTATATGAACTGGGAAATATATATGAAAAGCTACAAAACTTTTCTTTCTGACCCTGCCTGCAATTGAACCGGGAGTGACTTGTTGGCGAGCGAGCACGCTAACCCCTGAGCCAACTTGGAACGGCTTGGGACTTGGACGAATTTCACTAGCATGCTGAGAGGGAGTTCTATTGGGGACTTCAAACAAATGTCGCGCTTGGAGTGGGCGTTTTATGCAAGAGTCAAGTACACGAAAGAAACCCTGGTAATCGACTCGATTCAAAGTCCTGGTACTACGCGTTGAATGTTCGGAGGCGTAAGGAGAATAGGGTTTGTCTTTTTTCCGTGGTGGGATTGCGATCATAATTTGCAGGGAAATAGCACTTTTAAAGTTAGCCTCTGTATGTTAGAGAAAATTACTAGCTATATCCTTAGAAATTAGTAAATGTTACAGCCTATAACATATTTTAATGATTATTAAAAATTATCTTGACCGCAGAGGTAGAACGAAGAGAGGGGGTGTCGTTTTTGAGTCACCTTTCCAGAATCCCGTAGAAGAAAGGTACCACAATAAAAATTTAGGTCCACTGTCATGAAGTTTTGAATGATTTTATTGTAATGACTTACTATTTTAGTTGAATAAATTAGGCAGAGAAAAAGTACTCCGATACTTTAAACCTCTGGATTATTTCAGCACCTGAGAAGTGTAAAGCAGTAAGTCCTAATTGTTACTTTGTCAAAATAGCTATATATGATCACTTTCGTTGATGATAAGCATTGAAAAACTGCTACTAATAATAGGGTATATATTCTCGCAATGGGAATTCACTGTTTCATTTGATTTTAGTCTGTCCTAGTAAATGTTATCTAGCTTGAAAGATACAGACATATATTAAGCTTACTCCCTTGTGCTTCTTAAGTACTGAATTCTTAGGAACGCCACTTAATACAAATTGTATGAATTATCATTTTGAATAAACGACTATGTAGAATTTGATTGCTTTTCTTAGGAAGATTTTGTACGTTTGTAACCCTGCTTTTCGGTGATTGGGAATAGTAGCTGCAAAATAGGTCTATTAACAGAAAATTTCTGGGAATATCTAAAGCTAACGCGTAGATTTTCATAACTAAAGGTCAAAAGAAGTCTTATCTCTTCCTCCGTTTTCTTTCTTAATTTGAAGAGGAAGTATCCAAAGTAACACCTATTAAATATTTCTTAATTATACAAAGGTCGTATATATCTAATCTATTGAAATGGAAGAGGAAATTAATTTAATAATACATATAAATTCACTTCTGATGAGGACGTTACTCAGACATTTCCAGTAACCGGGGACTTTCCCTACAAACAGGAAAATCTGCCATGGCAATAATTATTATTACCATGTATTTGCTATTCGCTCCTTTCAAAACGTGAGTAAACGAAACACAAGATAACGTTTAGTCCTTTTAATATAAAGTAAAACAGAAATGGGGTTGTTAATAAAATCTCTTTCTGAAAATCCCTTCTCTCGACTGTACGAAACAATTAACAAATACTCCACGAGTTATTTTTGGTATGTTATACGAAATGTCATGAGTTACAGATAACGCGTTCCGCGACAAGTAAGAGTTATGCAATTAAATTGTAAACATATACGAAAACGTTAATGAAAAAGTTTATAATTTAATCATATTATGATAGACAAATTGCACTTCTATTAGTTATATATTTGTTAGTATTTATTACAATTTATTTCTTAAATTTAATTGGTATATTTATAATACTTGTACTCAGTATGTAATTTAATTATGTAAAGTTTATTAAATTTAAAACATGTATTTAAATATTACACGAATTATTTTTTACTTCAACATTTATAATTGATAATTTATTTCTTATGTGACGTCTTCCAACGAAATTTAAAAGGAATGAATTCTGAAAATTATGAAAGCTATCACCCTCCCGTTTTTATGTTTCATTCCAACCTTCTTGCTGTGATTTTCAATAATTTTTATTATAATGCTCTCCTAAAATTTCTGGGTATAATCTTCTTTCGAATTTTAGTCATCTCAAATTGAAAAGTGACGTTCATGACGCGGCATTTTTATTGAAGAGGCCTTCGGCTGTGCAGCTTAACCGAGACACCAGTTCCATTTAGTCCAATCTTTAAGGAGTTATTCATGCTTAGCTCTTTCCTCGTGGAATTCCCTTCTGCCTCGAACCTGAAGACCCCTTTCTTGCTTCGCGAGGCCGTTTACAGTCGAAAACATATTTTACTGGAGCGCTGGCTGGCGCTGCGAGAGAATTGAAATTCTGCATATGCTCGCGATACTTCCTCACGGCGCGCCAGTTATTGTCTGTAAGTGAAAGCTATTGTGGTGGCCCCCGCGTGCGCCTTGCTTTCTCCATCCCTTTTCTTCCCCACCCTCGCGTTTCCTTCCTTCCTCTCTTTGGTTTCCTACTTTCCGCGAGGGGAGGTCGTTGCGGTTCCGAAGGTGCCGTTCGCCTCCCCGTCCCTCCTTCGCGGCGAATCTCCCATTTGAGATAAACCGAACAATTGCTCCAACTCCTTGTCACAAGTACACGCTCGTGACCCTCCGGTGGCTAAGGCGGGAGCGTTCTAGCTCATCACGCAGTCATCCCGGGTTCAGTTTGTAACTATTCCATTAATGTCCCAGTTCATATAGCTGTGACTACTG
This sequence comes from Laupala kohalensis, assembly GCA_002313205.1. Taxonomy (NCBI): domain Eukaryota; kingdom Metazoa; phylum Arthropoda; class Insecta; order Orthoptera; family Trigonidiidae; genus Laupala; species Laupala kohalensis. The sequence continues at coordinate 166,531 of NNCF01130869.1, read as the reverse complement.
AAGAGCAAACCCTCCTTCCTCTGTCCACCTCCTACTGCTCCTAGTATCAATAACTTTAACTATTACTTACCACTTCTACTAACCCCTCCACGTGGGCCAAGTTGTTGGTAAACTTTACTAAGCGGCCCACCTATACTAATACCATTCTACCCTCCCACCTCCTATCTCCTATCGCTCCATGTAGATAAATATTACAATTAAAAAGTACACACTCGCGAATGTTGCCGGTCGGCTCCTGGGAGACTCCTCCACAATCAAGACAATTGCACGGAAAAAGTCCAACGATTCAGCGCTGTTTGTCATTTCATCCCACTTGTCCTTCGAATAAATGGTGTAAATGATTTAAATGATGTAGGTAATGAATTAGATATAACTAGCAGGGACCAGCGTTCACCTTTGATTTTAAATCCAGCAATCATCTTCGATCAACATATTTTTTTCTAAATCACCGAAACAAAATAAATTAAAATCTCATCAGTTATTATAGTTAGTCAGTTAAAATTCCCCCCCAAAAAAACTTCCATTAGCTCTCGATACACGTATGAAATTTTATTGTTCATTTATTTTTCATTTGTTTTGTCTAATCCATTTTCCTCCGCCCCAACCAAGTGTCTTGTGGGTTTCATCCCTAAACGCTCGTTGGGGTTCCATCCAATCCAAGCTCCGAGCGTGGGTACCTCCGAGGCATCGATAACAAGGAGGCATTGTTTTTGTGTTTCAATGCTTCCTTATGGGGCAAACCTGGGGTGATTTCCTATTCTTAATGTGCTATACTGGGCCGGGTATAAATAAGAGGCAAGAGCCAGTGGCGGATCTAGACCGTAATGAAGGGGGGGGACAAAATGGGGAGCATTTTTGTTTAAAAATTATGGTCTTACAACACAATCAATATTACCTTTAAATAAAATGCATCAAATAAATAAATAACAGTCTGGTATTATTAATATGGCATTATTAATTTTATTAATATGGTATTATTAACTTTATTAATATAATATTATTAATTTTATTAATATGACATTATTAATAACAATAACAATTATAAATAATAACAGTTATTAATCTGTAACGCTTTTAGAAAGTATGCCATTTATCAACTTCAATTTTATCTGTTAAGAGTTCAGGTCCAATGGGGGAAGGGGGCCTACAGCCCCCTTAGCACCCCTTTCCTAATAGATCCGCCATTGGCAAGAGCTTCACTGAAGTGACGCAAGAGTACACTGAATTTTTATTGTAGTTTGAGTTTATTTAACTCCCTAATATAGTGTCATGAAGTGCGGTGCTTGCCATTTTATTATACAGTGATGAAAATTAGGCCTATTTAACGACTACAATTCCTTTGCAACACTAACGCAACATATGTTTCAGTATGACAATGCAGAGTTTTTATATTTGTGCCATGCGGAACTCTATGGGACCGGCAACTGCTTGGACGTCTTCGTATTTCAAATAGAATGACTTACCGGTTGTACAAATATTTTTATCAACAACTTATTAATTACTCACCAAAAATGAAATACTCCGATTGCGTCGATTTTAAACTGTTTATCTAAACTTTTGATATGACTGATAATTTCTTTCGATTCACAAAACAAATGACCCATCTGGGTTTCGCCAGGTAGTTCGATTCTGAGTGGACAAACAAAATGAAGGATGAAATCATTTGTTAACATTTACGCCTTCTCCGGGAATCGTGATACCTCCTTCATTGAAGATATCTGGCGCTTGTATAGCTCACGGTTTGTTATGAAAGATGTTAGGAACAATAAAATATTAGTGTCTTAAATATTTATTAACCAGAAAATTACAAACAATAAAACAATTGTCGATTTGAATTCCTGCAGATAAACAAAGTTACCTGTGCGCGGACTGGTGCGCTTTCATCTCATACTTCTGTACCAGTTACTTATACTAACATCTTACATGCTAAATAACTGACTAGTGCTCACAATATTTTATAAAGATAACTTTCAGAAAATTATATGATGATTACTCTATTTATACTAGGCATTTTGTACAACCCATTTCTTAAATTTATTTTTTGTAGGTCTTTTTAAGCTATCTAAATTTTTAGAATCATTTATAGATTGAAAAGTTTAATTGCATTGATATAATTACTTTTTGTGCTTACAGTTTTTGATATTTTGGTACCTGGATGTTTCCTACTTGTTCTACTTTTTGAATTTACTTAGCTGTAACTACTGTAGTTATAAAGTGAGGATTTGTAAGCAAATAGTTGTCTTATACATAAAAAAATCTCTTCGTAAAATTTATTTTTATTTTCAATTTTCAACAATAAATTTTGCAAGTTTTGCAAGAATATTAATGCACTATTATATGAACCTCCCCATACTATTATTCCATTACTGATAATGCTACGGAGAAAAGCATAGTATATCATTTTTTAAGTTTCCGTTCGCATACGTTTCGGCTAGTTTGTGGAAGACAAATATCAAGTACTTTGTTTTTATTATAAAGAAGTCGACAATATGCTTATTCCATTTTAAATTGTAATCAAAATGAAATCCAAGGTATTTCGTATGTACAACTCTTAATTTTTTCCCCTCACTTATTACTCTTTCAAAATTCGTACGAACACTGTCGCTAAAATTTCCAAATGTAATATAGACTGTCGCATCAAAATTTCAAGACTATTTAGAGCCAACCATTCACTTACCTGTTCTAGAAATTTATTCATTTTTATTTTGACATTATTCCACGATTCACTTCCAGCTATTACTGCGTAGTGGAACACAACTTTTATTTCCAAGGTCAAAATGACCCACTGGTCTTGAACTACCTCAGGGATTCGCGAATAATAGTGTTCCGAGTCTTAAAAGCCTTGGCACACAGTGATGAGGCGAGTAACGGCCGCTTTGACCTCCGGGGAAAAAAACCTGTATTCCTGAGAAACAAACTGAGTGTGCCTGGGAACTGTTTGGGACGATCAGGCCAATTTTCACGTCCATCGAATTGTTTGCATTCCAAACCCACGTTATTCGTATCGTTATGGATGAAAGATAAGTTTACAAAGTTTTTATTGGTGAATCATATACATTTATATGCAAATGTCCCCCAAATTTTTCGTTTCTATTCTGCGTAACCTTTTGTACGAGGCAAATCACACGAATGAAATATCGTACGTTCGAGCACTAAAAGGTGTGTAGACGATTCCCTATTATATCATCTTTCGCCCTTTTCTTTCCGAGATAACCGCATTTATAAATTACATCGAGAAAAGACGCTACTAGACTCATTTATTTTAAAACGATGTAACTTGACTTCTTCCAAGGAGATGGCACTCTTGGAGTGGGGTAGGCTTTTCTGTGTGTACACTCGGTAACATGAATCTTCAACACCATCTTGCGCTGGTTATTGTAACTACATCAATTTCATTTGTCTGGATAGGAAAGGGCCATGTGCTTTTAAATACAAATGTTTGTAATTGTTTTTAACACGTACTAATATTTTATTATATATACTGCGTCGTTACAATACGATATTATAACATGTTTGTGTTTCTGCTTTTTTTTAAACATATTTTTTTTAATAATTCTGTTTATATCATGTTCATTTGTCATGTGGATATGTTTATTGTCACCTAACGACGACGATCAGCTGAGCTTCACTGGGAACGGGAACTGCCGTTGAAGTAGTTACAATAACCAGCGTAAGATAACGCTGAAGATTCATGTTCCCGCGTGAGCTGACGACGCTTTTCGTACGTACCCCCATCCATGAATGCCATCTGTGTATAGTCCCCTTGACTACTTCTAATCCAGACAAATGAAATCCCCGACGCGTCTGGTAAGCAAGAAACAAAGAAACAAATTCGTGGACAGTTGTATGTGAATGACTTATTGATCCTTCGTGTACTATTCATAACTCTTCTAATGTCCTGTTTAAATTGTTAATGCTAAATATGAAGTCGATTGAAACTACAACTATATAAGATATGGGGCTGTCAGGTATTTCTCATGGAAGTCAAATAGACTTGCTACATAAATATTTTCATACTGAGTATAGGTTTCATTCAATTTTCCGATTGATTTAAGCGCAGGGGTTGACCTAGTAATAATTATACCAGGTTTTGCGTATTTTGCTAGCATTTAACCTTACACCATTTATAGTTGATCCTGGGATTTCGGATCATTCGCAGATTACGACATACAACTTTTGTAACCTTTTTACCTCACCTCTCTTGCCACACTTTGTCAATATATCTTGACCCCTCCCTTTCCAGTAAGTCGTAGCAAACTTCAAGGATTTTGGGGGGTTTACAAGACAGTTTTATGCAATTTTTACTTCAATCATTATTTTATTTCTAAATCATACTTAGGATGTATATCAGATTTTATCCCAATTTTATTTGTCAAGCTTGCTTGACATAAAGTTTGACAAGTAATTTTGATACTAGTATGAGTAATGTATCTCATTTAATGTAACTCACAAACCTTACCATACACGAACAAACGTACTCGTCAAATTTATCTTGACGAGCCAAGTTCGCCGGATAAGTTTGATCGTGTATGACTGCCAATCTATTTGCGAACATCGTCTCCAATTAGTAATAAATCACTTCTTTATGGTGATTGGAAATACTTTTAATGAAGGAAATCTTCGTAATACTTTCTGATTTGCTTTTGGATTTGCGGACGCTTATAGATTTTTGTTGTGGATTATTAAAACTTCTATGGAAATAAAGACAACCATAAACAAGATTTTATTTTGAAATTCATAAGCTTAATCAGAAATAATATAAGTGCCAATTCATCAGACAATATCTGTAAGAACATGCTATACAAAATTGCGTCCACCATTCAGATTTATAGTCTGTTTTCATTAAAAGTATTATTTCATGAATAAACATTTCATTGGATCGGCGCTTATACTTTATCGGGAATATTTCGTGTAAACTGGAACGTATGAAAAAGAAAGGAAATATGGGCAGAAAACTATTTAAACTCGTTTGTTTGTGGATCCTGAAACTTTACTAATTAGGTTTGCCGTATGGTTATAGAACACCTTTAGGTCATTCACGGATGATAAACCACTCTGATACGACCGCAGTAAAAAAAATGACTTGTACATTTAATTGGAAAATACACAGAACCCTGAAATGAAAGCAGTGTTGCGTACGTTCTTTATTATTTTTTATTACGCCGTGCACACAGTGCAAATTCCCATTTTGGCAACCCTGCAACGGCACAACTTATGGATCTGAAGGTCCAGCAGTGAAAGAGGAGCAGGTGAAGTTCTTTGGTAAAGGGTCAATGAGTTGAGTGTTAAGTTCTTTGTACTTATGCGGTATTTTAATTCGTTATTATTACCGTTTCTTTAAAATATAAATATTCTTTAGAATGGACAAAATACTAACTACTCATTGGATTGTACCATGCGAAAATTATGCGAAAATTATGTGAATGAGATTCGGAAGAGGAAAACACATACGCTTTTCTGAGAAGTATGGAAAAATTTCATTAGTAGATGGAGATTACCCTGAAATCATTACGGTGAAAATTAACTCTAATGCAAATATAATGCATTTTTTTGACTTATCTTAAATATAGAAGAATCTTCTTATGATTTTGGTCCTGAGAACGCGACTAGATATTATGTTGATGTTCAACTTGTGAATAATTCTCTCTTCACTGCACGCCAATGAAGCCTTGGGCAAAGGAATCCAGTGGATTATTATGAATTAGGTATTACATTGAGACACCTTAAACGATACATCTGTTGTTCCAATTTGAACTTGTTTTTTATCCTTTAGTATTTGCTGAATAAAATATCTTATAAATCTTTATCGTATATTTCAAGACTTCGTTATAGTCATTTTTCGTCTACATATTTTGTGAATCGTTTAAAGTAATTTCCGGAATAGTCCAAGAACAATCGGTATCTTCACAAGTCGGACTAGTTGGATGAGAAAAATTACTGAGGGTTTTGAGATAATGTCACGTGATGCACGTATGAACGCCTCGCTAAATGTATACTCTTGCGAGTGAAATTTCGCTTACATTGGTAACTAATCATTTATCTACTTTTTTCATGATTGTTTCATATCCAAGATCCTTTGTTTATGTATTTATGTATTTCAGAAGGGTAGTTTTATGTATATTTGATTTGTAGGTGTCAATAGGGCAGTGGTATATTGCAAAAATCTTTACTCAAGTGACTGGAAGTTCGCTGTGAAGATTGAAGTTTGTTGAACTTCCTTTCAAAGTAAAAAGTTTTGTTTTATAGAAAAGGGGGAAGGATAACGTAGTTATCTGATGTTTGTTCTTGAGGTTTATGCCGAACAAGTTAATTTGGGAAAATCCCATTCAATTGAGATACTGATGTTTATCTACATGTTTCGAATTTCGATATATCTTAACCAATTTTCTAGAACATCACTCCTAGGCGTTGGCCCTAGACCATTTCATCACAAATAAATATATTACACAATACGCATTCGCAACCAAATATCTATAAAATGCATATCATTTGTAAAACGATGAAAGTGTCTTGACAGACATTTCATGCAATTCATGCATTTCCAAGAATCCTTGGTTGAACTTATTGATCCTCTAGACTGAGTTGCACAGTCTCAGAGCAAATGATGGGATGTTACATGCGCGTTGTTGACCCTCTACATATAGTAGGTTATCTTACCAATTATGAAGAGATATCCTGGGAATTAACAGTGTTTCGTTATCAGTCCAGCTGTCCAACGGTGTACATTTCCACCCGTATTAGGCTGTTCATAAATTTTGCTTCACCAATACTTTACATTCAAACGTAACTAACGCTACGAACAATTCAAATAAGTCTAAATATTTGCGTAAAAGTGTTCACGCATTTTGGCCCAGTGTGTAATATTTCCTTTAAGTTATAAGTGAAGTGAGTTCTCGATAATTAATTATTTACACATATAAAACCGTTCTAGCATTTCAAATCACTTTGAATTTTTTATATGGATAACTAACGTTTCAATAGAGCGTTCTCATCTTTTAAAAGCAGAACAAAGAAATAATATTGAATTAAACGGAAAGACGGAATGGTCCTTAATTTCTAGTTTCTACTCTCAAGACGGCGTTATCAGGTGGGAACTTTGACAAAAAATAAAACGCCAGTACTCTTGTATTGATCCTCCCAACTGTTTGGTACCTTTGGATCTGAAAGCAGCTCCAGAGCGGAAGAACCCATTCCTTCGTCCACAGCCCCAGTGACGAATCGAACTTTTCCAGCGACGATACTCCTCCAGTTGGGTCACTCGAAAGCTTCTGTAATTGATCGATGCGACGCCGGGGTTTCGCTTCGCAGGCGGACGCCGTCAAGAGACGGGGGCTTGCGGCACCTGGTTTTAAGCGGCGGATGGGACTCGTGTATAAATTCCCGGCGAACGCAAAAATCTTGTGGGATATAGAACTAATCCTGCGACGACGCGGGCGAGGACGCAATTTTTGGTATTGCTTTAATGTATCGCGGCGGCGACAGCTCGCCTTGACAAACGGCTGGAGGGCTGTCGTCGGAGTCGTGATTACGACGCGCGGGATCTGGGAGGAGATACTCGCCTCGGGGCTCCGGCGGGGCCGAGGAGGGGAGGCGGACATCGGGGTTTACGCGGCAGCGTGAGTGCGTGCCGCAGGCGAGATCAACGCGGCGACGGTATCTGCCGAATTGCCTGTGTGGCTTGGAAGCTTCTGTCGTGGAATTTCACGTACCACCGCAGAGGTCGGGCTATTGGAGTCTCCGCTCGTCCTCCGCTTTAATTGTCTCTACCCTTCCTCACGGATCTTCCGCCACGCACCCCATCGTGTCCGTCAGTACCCCTGCCCAGCATCCTTTCATCCTTCTGCCACCAAGAATATCAGGGACTTCTCCGCGGATTCCTCCATTGCTCTGAGCAACTGCCGAACCTCCTTCGTCCGCGTGAACGAGCTCTGTGGAGCGATTGGCGACGAGTGCGTGGAACCCCGAGGTGCGCAGCGGCGCTGCTTTCGAGTCGCCTCGCCTCGTCCCTCGCCAGATATATCGGCGAAACCTCTCCCCCCCCCTCCCAACGCATCCGCACTCCTCAATTCCCCCGCGCCCGGATGTCTCATGTGCGCGCGGGTAATAGTGACATATAGAGACGTTCCATCTGCCAGCCTCCGCACACGCTGCTATTACACGGGGGCTCGCCTAACAATTTTTATCGTAAAACTGCTGCCATTTAGTTGAGATGACGTTCTTAACCCCGAGACACTTATCCGACCTCGTCGTCGGCTCCCCGCGTACCTTCCGCTCTTCCTCCGTTGTCGAGGCTTAGACTTCGAAATAGAGCTGCGTTTGTGGCGAAAACACAGGCGACGCACAGTTAAGGGTGTGGTGCACGATCGTTTGAGGGGGTTGTCGAGGTGGCGGCGACGGCGAGTCAACTGCGAGAGCGGCCGGAGTTGGGGTGATGGCCTGGCGACGTCTCCTCGGAAATGGGAACGGAGATCCCTTCGCGGCTATTCGTCTCCCGACCGACTTCGATAAACAAAACAATTACGTTTCCGGCCTCGGCGCGTTCTCACTCCGCACAAGTTGACAGGATGCGGCTTGTTTCCCCAAGGAGAATACAGGAATCTTTCTCGTCCTGATCGTGAGTGGCGTGGGAAGACTCTCGTATGAGCTTTGTTCTCTTCTGGAAAGAGCCCCCCATCCCCTCGTTCAATTGGGGGAACATTTTTGCTTCATTGGAGAACTCATGTACGTAGATCCCTTTAAGGTTCTGTTCTTGGAATTGTTATAACGATCTCCAGTTCATCTGAAGAACCGCAGTACCTATCTGCGATGTTCTAATTCACCATGTGCAAGGGTTTCAAATCTGCTCCGTGCTAATAAAATGTTTCCACTTTTTGTCCCATCCACTTTCTTATGTATAACAGGTTTGTAGTACTGTTTCTCACCGACTTCATCTGTAGGCGAACCACTGTTATTGGAAAGTAGAACGAGTGTAAGATTCTTCATTCTTGCAACATTCGGAGCAAGAAGTGTTTTTTCACGTACTCTCTAATGGCTTTTGTACTCACATATGATCGTAAATTAGTTAAATATGAAATTGTGAGTCAAACGAGATTAATTTTTAACTGTAATATGTTACTGTCTAGTTACTACAGAACTATCTAGTCATTCACCCTTGCTAAGAAAAACTGGAAGTAATTATTTGATGACTGATGTATGCGGAATCTTCAAGTTTTGTTCTCTTCTTCTCCTTTGAACCCTTAGGACAGTGATGCGTCGAGCATATTATATTTTTCGCTGTTAATGTGCATTTTATCTATTTCCTCGGAACTCTACTTTTATGAAGTTCGTTTCCGAATTCGTTTGGATATAATTTCGCTCGAGTGACAATTAAGAGCTCTCACATTGATGAAAAGCGTTAAGAGAACATTTATTTTCATAAACATTCGGTTCCTGTCACTCGTAAGTCGCCGCTGAAATAGTTTTGCTCCACGACTGTTCCCTCTAATGTCCTAGTATTCCATTTCAATAATAATATTGATAGTAGTAATAATAAATGTATTGTCAAAAAAGCAGTACACACTGCGTATGACCACGTGGAGGACAATAAAATAATGTTCTCTCCGGAAGCAAGCAAGGGACCATCCCAGCAATGCCGATGTAGGGTCCTAAGACAGAGGTGGATTTAACATTCAGCACACTCCTAAGAATAAAAATAGTTCGGTACATGTTACAGTATTAACAAATTTTAATTCAATAAAATACCATAAAAATATTTCAGAAGTACGCATTATTATGAAGCTATAGATTATGTGGAAAATATTGTTTATAAAATATTAAAATAACGCTAAATTCGAGATTTATTATTTCAATTGACAAGAGCCAAGAGAATATGTATAAAAACCGGCCTCTACCCGAAGGGAAACCGGAGAAACACCCGGGTCAGTACCTCCGGTTTCCTCATTATCTTCTCTCGACCCAGTACGTTTGCAAGTTTTCTGTGAAATCCTCCACGTGTGTTCAAGGATTCCACGTTTGACATTTGGTGCTCTGCTATGGGATTCCCACGCGAGGGAACTCCCCTTTCTGCCTAAAGATGGGATTAGGTTTGATATCGCTACGAGCAGCAGGTGTTTCCACTTGCAAGTGTCATCTTTCGGCGAAATAAGCGTCAGTATATTTCTCTAGCGATTCGAAATTTTTCTCCTACGTTTCAACAATATAATTTATATTGTAGATGAGAATTGGAGAGTGGATTGGATCTCATTCACCCGCTTCTTTCGGAAGAAAATCCGTAGCTTTGCCAGGACCTGGTGGCGCGGGAGACATTCGGTTTTCATCATCTTTACGTCGCGTTTTGTACTCTTCTAATCAAAGACTACACTTCTGTCGAGATAATTTTAACAAATACATTTATTTCCCCTGATAACATTTTTTCCTTGGCTTTTTTCGGGCAGTTTTCGGTTAAAATGTGTTGTTCTTACGACGTGAGCGCGACCAACCGGGTAAACGACGCGTTCGATGCAGTTCGTTGACAGAGCATATGATTGTAAAGGGACATGTCACGACCAGAAAGTCAATTTAAAGAAAGTTATATATAAAATTGCTTTTATTTGTGACTGGAGTTAATCATATATATAGTGTGTGATTGTAAGTTGTAATTTATTTATCTAGATTATATAATTGATGTAAATAGTATAACGCTTGAGAACTGTCGGAAGGACCACAGCATCAGCGATTATTTTGATTCGAGATTGTAGTAATTGCTCCTCCACCATCAGTGGCGAAATAGGGTCGCTTCAAACCTAGCGCTAGGGCAGTTCTAGATGGTGTTATTTCTTTGGTCCAGAAAGTAAAGAAGCTCTTGGTCAGAACATTTTCAGGAAATCTTGCTCTTATGTCCTTCTTCCTCCAAATATGTGTATTGCGTGTAAATGTAATCGTAATTGTTATATCTTGTTTCTAAAAGATATCATTGCAAAAATTATTTTTGAGAATCGTTAACTTGCATTTTAATTATATATCATTTGTTTTATAATATGTTTTAAATTAGAAATTGAATAAAATTAATGCTCGATGAATGTAGTTAGTTCATAAACGTGGAAGTCCTGGTTTATCATCAATTTATTACATTTATTTACCTTTCAGACGTAAAACAGGATGCTTTCTCTGATTGAGAGAATGATTGCAAAATCTTCGCACGGACACACATTTTTCATGGGGCCGTTTTTGGCTGAACGCCATACACCGCCGCCATACGCCTCCCAACATCCTACATTGGCGAGACTTTTTTTCATTGTAGTATTTGTAAGTGGGAAACGTAGCGTGCTATTGAAGTCTATCTACATGGAGCGATAGGAGGTGGGAGGGTAGAATGGTATTAGTATAGGTGAGTCGGTTAGCTGGGTTTATCAACAACTTTGCCCACGTGGAGGTGTTAGTAGGAGTAGTTAGTAATAATTAGAGTTATTGACACTAGGAGGAGGTGGTTAGAGGATGGAGGGTTCGCTTTTAGGACGTCACAGCTATATGAATTTTTTCTGGCTCCACCGGGAATTGAACCTGGGATGATTTGGTGATGAGCAAAAACGCTAACACCTGAGCCACCGCAGGGGCTGGCGAAACTTGCATTCTGTTCTTCCGCGAGAGAAGGAAACTGCTGGCTCGGACAGAAGGGAAGAATAAACGTGGAGGATGAATTCCGAAATGAAAGTTCATTAGAATAATGAATGAAATTCGAGAAAAAGGATCTTTTTTGTTATGAGACAATATGCTAAGTATTTCATATGCATTCATTAGAATTCAAAATTTTCCATTTACTTTCTAAATTATAATCATTATCATCCATTGTTTCGCGTGGAAAAGTGCGTCTGGGAGGAGTGGGCTTACGAAGTGAGAGAGCTTACACAGAAACGCAATATTTTCAAACGCGGAGAAGAGCAGGCGGCGGTGGCAGGCGCTGCGTGGCTCTGTCTTATTAACGAATGCTCTAAGAACCCCAGGAAGCAGACAAGATTTCATTGCAGCGGGGGATTTAATACTGTAGGTCTCCCCGCCCTCAAGTCGTTTGGGAGTCCAATTGTCACCCAGGCCTGCACCCATATATCTCTTCTTTGTGAAAATACTCATACCGTTACCGTTCATTCAATGCTGCGTACAGTTTCGATAGAATTATGTTTTATGAAAATATCCTTTGTATCATTCAAGATATTTAACTCGCAGTGACATGAGCGACCAATAGATTTACAAATTACATGCTCGAACAAGAAACAAGTAATAATCGTCGTAAATAAATGTTCAATGAAAGTAATAATATTTAAACGAACATGAAATGTCTTTTGAAAAAATGTCCTTTAAAGGAAATAGCGTGTCAACACACACATGCTGCAGTTTCCATATAGCTTTCGAATACACAAAACTCTTTACACGTACAAATTTCCAACATGAACTAAGTTGAAATACGCAAAGTACAGTATACTGTGCAATTGAATTAATGTTAGAAGTATCGATGAATGTAAAGTGTTCTCTGCGATTAGTCCTCGCGTAACCTCTTCGCGATTATCTCGCTTTTCTGCGCCAATTAATTCTGCTCGCCGAAACAAAAGCCTTTCGCTAATTTAGAACGCATTTCTCATCTGCTAATCCTCTCAGTCGACGCACACCTCGTCGGTGATGATGCATCATTTCTCCAGAAAGTTTTTGTCAGTTCTGTACCTTCGTATCGTCAGTTTTTCCTTCGGGGATGGACCGTGAATTCATTTGGAACGATGATGAAAAGGGGATTGATTTTTTATGTATGATGTCGACCTGTGGGGTGTAAAGTGTTCGTGCGAGTCAGCTAAATAAAATTTATCGTTTTCCCAATTCACTTTTTCAATTACACGTGTCCGTTGAAACATTTATGAAAGTGATGGAGAAGTTCTACTTCTCGGCACAATAATGAGCAATTCAAACAAGTCTAAATCTATTTTAACAAATTAAAAGTTCCTTCGGACTAAAAATCTAAATTAAAGTGTTAAACTTCTTTTTACATATGCATATTTTTCTTCCGTGTACCCTACACGTGGAAAAGATGGCGACAAGCCGGGAATCGAACCCGGGATCCTGTAATGTTGGCAGGGTTGTCAAACCACTACGCCACCCATTCGCCTTTCACAACTGTACACTATTTCCACCCAGACCTAACAATTTCTTTTTATATAAATATATACAGTATTTGACAACGTCTTATTACAGTTTCGAATCATATAAAAAGTGAGCGGATTTGGGAGAAAGTGTCAAACATTTTGTTTCCATGAGTAAAATCTCTCCGAGAGAGAAAAAAGATTGTTTTCTGCATCCGAATGGGGCAGAGAAATAAAACTCGTGTCACTCGATGTGGGGGACAGACTAAATGCTTCGTCGCACCCCGACTGTCTTCCCTGGGGCGTGCAGGAAGCTTATTCCATTTTTTCCTCGCTTCAAGTCCGTCCCCTTCTAATGAGTTTAAACGATTTTTCATATTAGATATAAATTATTTACATATATAAATTTATTATATGGTCACCCAGCGGCAACTCAGAATTTTTAAAATTAGAAGTAAAAACCACTTCCAGTTTCGTTGAGTATATGTCGTTTGCTAGCAAAAGTATATTACGCCGAAATAAAAAAATAGTAGTATTGAAACATTTCACATACTTTTTCTTATACATTTTTATGTCTTCACTCTTAAGTGTATTTAATTATCGAAGTGATTACACTGTATTCATTAAAAATATATAAGTGAATTCATATTACAAAACATTTACTACGGAGATACAATTTCCTATAAAGTGTCTGTTTTCCATCACATATTTTGCTGTTCTCATTTCTGTGGTTTCGGTTTTCCAAAACAGTATTCTCCTTGTGCATAAAGCGTGTACATTAATAAATGTTTCTCGAGTATTCTTGAACTGTATCAGGATGTGAAAGATCCAGAGAGTAATCCTTAAACAGTATCCTGAGAGAAATTATTTTACTGCGTCTACACAAATATTTCAAGCCAAATGTCCCGTATGCGCTTGTAACGCACACTACTTTTACCCCGTTTGCGGTTGTAATACATTAATTATGTATTAAATAATTCGGAACCAATTTTGAGAACAGTTTTAAAATGCACTTTGATCTTCGTACGAATTTCCCTGTCGAAAAGTTAATGACATTATCTAATCAACTTAGAATCGCTGTGCACAGGCCGGGATTCTGAAATTTTTCTGTATTTTCCCAAATGGATATTTCCACCAAAATATCGCGATCGAAAATGTTCTCAGTTACAATACTTTCTTTATGGACAATTCCACGTCAAATGGTGCAGGGTTGTATGGACTGGTCTGAAAGGTTTTCGAATTCTATTTCTAAAAATAAATAATCACCCAAATTTTCCCGCCTCAAGATACGATCTGTTTTTTCGCTGTCAATTTTCCTTTTTATTATTTTTGAAGATTATTTCTTTCGTCATCTTTCAAACGTGAATTTCTCTTTAAATGATTTCCAAATACATTTCTCTCATTGAAAAATTTGCACGGAATTCAAATATGTTCCTTCTCCTACCTACTATTTAGAAAAAATTCATTTCTTTCGATATCGGTGTGTCCGTTCAATCGGTCCGGTCGAGAAATCAATAAAACTAAAACTTAGATAACTAATGGGTAATGGTACATTAAATTTCTTGTAATTTCAATCCATAGAACGTCTGCAATCAAAAACGTAGGGGTATATTAATATTTTGCAGAAAATTTCGTGTAAGAAAACAGTATTTATGCATTTCTTCAACAAGTATTTGACTTCATGCAAAACATATATATATATATAT